>JAULAV010003842.1:0-25004 GCA_030789695.1 Scilla litardierei
ACACCCCCAGCTCCCTATACCATTCTGCCCAACCCCGCTCGCATGACTATCCAGCTTGCGGCAGATTGGACATTCCCCCCGATCTTGAGTTTCTTGGGGGGTTACGTCTTCCTTTTATCCCGGGCGCACCCAGACCACCTTCCCCTGCCGCCCACTTAGGCAAGCAGAACATTCATACATCTCGTGGAGACCCCGGGGCTGGGCCTAGTAGTGCCGTCCGGACTTTTGTCCCCCCCACCACTGTCACCACCTATCTGGTCCATACTACCTCCTCCTCCTCCTTTCGTCAAGCCGCATCCGCTCGCCTCGCTCTCGAGGCTGAGCTGGCTTCACTATGCGCTGTCGTTTCGTCATCCGCCCCCTCGAACCCATCCCATTCGATCTTCTCTCACCCACGCTTCCTCGCACTTGAGAGAAATGTGGCCTCCATCCTCCGAATTCTCACTCATGTCCACGGACCACCTCCTCCCACTCCACACCCCTCTCCACCACCTTCACCCCCTCGACGATTTTCCCCTCCACCATCACATTCTTCACCCCCACCATCACCCCCTAGGCGACTATCCCCTCCTATCATCACTTCCATTCCCACCACCTCATTTACACCCACCGTTTCCATTCCCTCCATTGTCGGCCCCACAGACTCACCACCCTCCACTTCTGTCACTCCATATATGCACCGCAAGAAATTGCAGGTGCGATCGCGATCACTTCCCCCACCATCCTCTTCCGTCACCATATCCACCCCATCTACCGCCGTTTCTACCCCCATCTACCACCGCGTTGGTCGCCCTCTCACTCCCACTCACCATCACCACCAACCCTCCACCCATCATTCACACCTCCACACCCACCGATCCATCACCTCGACCACTTTCTCCACTTCTCCGCACACCAGTCACCTCTCCCGCCCACTCCCCCGCATCCCCCACATCTTCCACCGAGGAGGACGAGGACGATTCCTCTCCTGCGTTTTGATCCCATTTTGTTTTCTGACCTCCCCCTCGCATATCTCTGCACTTTCATGATCATATCATATCGCTAGCTTTGTCACGTCTAGCTTGGGGGAAGTCAATTTTTCTGTGTGCTGTCGTGTGATGTTTTCTATGTGTGTTTGTTTTTATATGTTGTGTCTTGTGATTTTCTATCTTTATTTTCTGTTTGTATGTCGTGTTGTGTGCTTTTCTTTATTTTTTCAGTTTCGTCTGTGTGTTTTTCTTGTTTTTCATCTCGTTTTGTGTCGGTGCGTATTCCCCCCATTTTCATTGCCCTCCCGTATTTACTCTTATTAGATTGAGGGCAATGCAAGTCTCAGCTTGGGGGAGTGGCACTTCGTGCGTCATTTGCGTCTTTTTCTTCATTTTTGAGTCGTTTTCATCGTGTTTTCATTTTTTTTCTTTTTTCTTTTTATCTCTTTCTCCTAGAGACGACCCCGTATGATGAATTGCCACAAAAAACACACACATACCTAGCATGGCTTCGATAATCACATTCACTAACCCTAGGAAGCCGAGTCTCTTGCATTTCACGCATCGTGGGTCCACTTAGCTTTTCTGTGAGTCGTGTGTCGTGACTAGCTATCTGGTGTGCTTCTACTTTGTGATTTTGTTTTATATACCTGTCCAGAAATGACCCCTAGATTATCATGCTTCGATTTGAATATGTGGTATTTGCCTCTCTTATCTGCTTCTGTATGCATGAATATATATATATATATATATATATATATATATATATATATATATATATATATATATATATATATATATATATATATATATATATCGTATGCTCATTTCGCATGTGTCGGGATTCCACAATTAGGACTAGGACAACCCACTTAGCCTACGCTCTGATTAGCGAAAAATCTCCCTTGCCCAAGTGCTTAGAATCCGATTTCTTTTTTATTTTACTTGGTGCAAATCCCCTCTTCGTGTACCGTTCTCCCACTTGGGAGAATACACACGTGTATATACCCCAAAATCCAAAAATTCAAAAAAAAGAGAGAAAAAACCCAAAAATATAAAAAAAGAGAAAAGAAAAAAAACTACATATGTATAGCCCAAAAAAATGTGTGTGAATATTTTCCTACCTACCGAGAATAAAGGGAAGGCGAGATTTTGCACCGAGTGTTCTACTCCACATCATCTCAACCCCCCTTCGCTTTCGAAAACACTTGGAATAGGGAATTTCAAGTTATTATCTAGGCGATAGTGTGGTGATGTCCAAGTCCCTAGCTGTGGAGTCACTGACACATGATACGTTTCGATTCTCACTTTCCTCTCATGTATGCTTGCGCCTTATATTCACCGATTATTTCAAATCGAATCGATATTTGGGTCTTTTCTTGGACTTGTGTATATGGAGCTTATAGCACAATGTAGATAGCGACACCGTCTGCTAGCACACGACCACACTCACTCGTGCTTCACCGCGTGGGCCCATGACACTTGTCTGGACTCGTATTCCTTGGTTTAGTGTTGTGATTTGGTGTTTGCTTGCTTGGTGTGGCGTTTCTGATTTTGTTAGCCCTGACGGGCGATTTAGGATTTAGAGTTCTCTTTTTCTCTCTTTCTCTCTATTTTCTCCCTCCGAGCTCCTACTCTCACTCGTCTTCCTCGAGGACGAGGAAATGTTCAGCTTGGGGGATTTTGACCTGCGTTTATATTTCATATATTCACGCACGTCTTCTTTTGTGTTTTTCTCTTATTTTCCGCCGTCCCGTATCCGTTTTCTCGTATTTTCTAGTTTTCTTTCACTTCTCTGTGTTTTTACATGTTTGCAGGAGTTTGCCAGCATATGGGACACAAAACGAAGATATCACATGTCCCCAGAGCAACGGGAGGAGTCACACATGATCCAGGGGGTCAAACGACCAAGATTTCTATCTTTCAGCCCCCACCCGATCGGTTGGACACATCCAACCGATCGGGTGATTGATGTGTCCATATTTTACATCATTTTCATATCATATTTCCATCATATTACATGTCATCCCCGCGTCCAAATCCCACTTTTATTGCGATTTTGGTATTTCTGACGATATTTCGAGTTTCGCGGTGTATTTTGAGTTTTCGGGGATTTTGGAGCGATTTGGACCCCCGCCTGGGTTTGGACACATCCGACATGCTCATGAGCCTGCTGGCGGGGCTCTGGAGGAGTCCGCCACGTTCTCAAGTTGTTGGAGGAGAGAAAGAGGAGAAGGAGGAGAAAGGAGAGGCAGACAGAGAGAGGCAGCAGCAGCTGCAGCAGCATTTTCCCAGGTACTGAACGGGCCGAGCCATGACACGAGCTGTAGACACTCCGACTCGGGCCGAGCAGTTCATCTGCTCGGCCAGATGGCACGCCCCGAGTAGTACCCTAGTACACGCTGAGCAGCCGACCGAGTCTCCCATCCTGAGCCCGAGCAAGATGCGACGCGGGCCGAGTTCCTGACCGAGTAGCTCCCACTCGGGCCGAGTCATATACTCAGCCGACGACACATGGGGCATTTTTTTGTGGATCGCGCAGATGGCGCGATTGGGGGCTGCTGAAGCTCGCGATGCAGGCTCGGCTGAGAGGGGGAGTTGACAGTACTGGTTTTTTGGAGGGAGATTAGAAAAGAGTTTTAGAGAGCGATTTTTTGGAGAAGAATTTGAGGATTGATTTTTGTAGCAAATTCTGGATCGTTTATCGAAGACTATTATTTTCTGCTTTCTGTGGCTTTGTTCTTTGCTCACTTTCATTGTAAGTAATTTTTATCCCTAGTCTCTTTTGTTGCAAGAAATGTTTTCCTACGCAATTTCGATATTTTCGTGCGTCCCGACCACCATGAGTGAATAGATTCCCTCTAGGGCCGATGGGTGAACCCTAGGATTTTAGTGGAAAATTTAGATCTGGATCCGTACATCGGATTGGGGATCTAGGGTTGTATTTCGGTAGATCCTACCGAATCCGTAGATAACCCGTACTGAGATCGTGCCCGCGGTCTGTGGAATCGATGTGCTTAAGGGGTATCTAGTGATTCGAATAGGGAAATCGGTGGATCCAATCAAGGCATGTGACCATGCCCGGCTCGCGCCTTGAGGGGATCCATGGACGAACTATATCTCTACTTCGATGGCTACCGCCATTGCATCGACGAGAGCCACCGAAATACCCCGCAATTCCAACCCACGAGAGTGGTACGAATTGGGGGATTAATTCCCTAGCCCTAATGCGATGTGAGGAACCTATCCAACATCAACCCCAATGATCCTAGCGGCGATCCCTAAAGCCCTAGTTCTTCTTATTAAATTACACAACAACAATCATCAACCCAACCCTTTTACTCCGACCGCTACCTTGCTTCTAGATTTAGAAATTGACTGAGATTACCATGGACACTATCACCGTCCCTGTGGGATTCAACTATCTTATATACTATAACTCGACACCGTCTGCCTGTGGATTGAACCCGTAACCGTAGCCTAGGAGCCATATTACGCCTTGCGATCGTGACACCACCTGGTGGATTCTAGGTGTAGATTGCGGGCGCGTCAAGTTTTTGGCGCCGTTGCCGGGTACGGTAATAGTGTTTTCATCTCAGTTTGTTTTTATATTGAGAAGTTTGCTAGCATTCTGATCATCCCTCACCTTTCCGCATTTTTATTCTCTTTAATTATTTTGGTGCTACTGACGGTATCTTTTCTGAGCTTTGTTGGTGCATGAACACCCGTTTCAAGGGGTCTACCAGAGAATTATTGTTCGATCCTGAGATCAAAAAGACCGCCAGAGCCTTGAGAGCTTCTAGTAGAAGTTCATCCCCATCATCTCAGATAGGAGAGAATCTTCCTCCTCCTCCACACACCGGGTCCATCAGGGACCATATGAAGCCGACCTTTGGGAATAATTCCTCGGTGCTTAGACCGCAGCTGACGGCGGCAACCTTCGAGCTAAAGACAGGGTTGATCAATCTTATGCAGCGGGATCCCTTCCATGGGCATCCTCATGAGAACCTGAACCATCACATTGAATCCTTCTTGGCCAAGTGCGATACATTCAATGCGAAGGACGTCAGTGATGACGCAGTGAAGTTGCAGCTGTTCCCGTTCACTTTAAGGGACAAGGCCTCCTACTGGCTCCGAGCTCACCCTCCCAACCACTTCACTACCTGGGAGAAACTCGCACTCGCATTCGTGGATAAGTTTTATCCACCATCGAAGACGGTCCGTATCAGAGGGGCCACATCCAATTTCAAGCAGCTCCCCCAGGAGTCGCTTTACGAGGCGTGTGATAGGTTTAAAGAC
This sequence comes from Scilla litardierei, assembly GCA_030789695.1. NCBI lineage: Eukaryota > Viridiplantae > Streptophyta > Magnoliopsida > Asparagales > Asparagaceae > Scilla > Scilla litardierei. The sequence continues at coordinate 5,268 of JAULAV010003842.1, forward strand.
CTACAACAGCAGTGCCCCCACCAAGGAATCCATCCTTGGGATTTAGTGCAGAGCTTCTACAACATGCTCCAACCTTGCACTAAGATGATCATTGATGCTGCGGCGCAGGGTGCCTTATTGGATAAGTCTCCTAAAGAGGCTATTGATCTTCTGGAGCACATGGCTGCCAACACCGAGCAGTGGTGTGAAGAGAGGACCGTGATCACCCGGACCCCTGAGGTCAAAATCGCCACTCACTTGGATTCTCACATTGAGACCTTGTGCAAGCAGGTGATCCGTATTGAGCAGCGCCTGGACTCCCTTCCAGCGGCACCCAGCACCTCCTATTATCCTACTGAGGACTACATAGATCCAGGGTACATCCCCACTGAGGGTCATTATGAGGGTGCTGAGACACCCGAATCTGTTCAGTATGTCCAGGGAGAGGGACGGAACCAGTGGCAGCATCCTGCTGCTAGGAATCACCCAGGTTTCTCATATGGAAACCCAAGCGGAGGGCTGTAACCCCCGCAGTTTCAGAGACCGCCTCCTCCCCCTTAGCAGCAGCAGCAGAGCCAGTAACAAGGCAGCTTTAGGCCAGCTGGGCCCTACAGGCCGCCGGGTATCAGTACAACCGGCCACCTCAACAAAATTTTGTGTCGCCCCCGTCCAAAGTCCAATCTCGAATCTACATTGGAGACCTTTATGAGCGGCCAGATTCAGTTCAACCAAGATACATCGAACCAATTCAAGAGCATCAATTCTTTGCTCGATGAACTGAAGTGACAAATGTCGTAATTGATGAAGAACCAGTGGAGATTACCCTCCCAGCCGGAGATGAACCCCAGAGCTCAAGAAAACGACGTGGTCTTAGTGACCACACGAGGAGGATGGGCCACTGACCCCGTTATGATCCCGGTGTCAAACAAGGAGAAGGTTTCCACTGATGAAGCTGTAGATGACAGTACCAGAGTTGAGGCCACTGAAGGGCCTATCACCATTGAAGAGAAGAAGGATACACCTCCCGTCATGCCTGCTACTACTCCTCCACCCGCTGATGCATCCAAGGGCAAAGCTTCTAGTCCTCCCCCTCCGTATCCTCAGAGGCTCGCCCAAGCCAAGTTGGAGAAAAACTACTCCAAATTTATGGAGTTACTGAAGGGGATTCAGCGGAATATCCCTTTCATTGATGCCATCATTGAGATCCCGACGTATGCTAAGTTTCTAAAGGATCTCATCACGAGGATGCGAAGGCCGGAAGAAATCAAGTTGTTGGAGGATTCCACCTCCATTATCAAGAACCATCTCCCTCGGAAGCTGCCGGATCCGAGGAGCTTCACCGTACCTTGCTCCATTGGAGGAATGACAATCAGCAAAGAGCTAATTGATCTAGGGGCTAGCATAAGCCTGATGCCCCTTTCTATCTTCAGAAGACTCCATACAGGGAGCGAGTTGGAACCCACCAGCATGTCAATCCAGCTCGCTGATCACTCTATCACCTACCCAGTAGGGATAGCGAGGGACGTGATCCTCCAGATACCTCCAGGACTATGCATCTCGGTTGATTTTGTCATCATGGACATGCCGAAGGGAGGAAGCCCTCAGCTAATACTCGGTCGCCCCTTCATGGCGACGGCCGGGGTGCTTATTGACGTCCGAGAAGGAACCCTCTCCCTCAATGTGGGAAATATTGAAGCTGAGTTCCGGCTACAAAAGCCGATGAATGATCGTGCCCACGTGGAAGGGGCTAGTTTTCTGGAGTTTCTGGAGGAGGAAGTGATCGAAGAATTTTCTGCTGAAGATGTCATGAAGGACCCGATCAAAGCAAGCATCGACGACGACGGCGACCCAACGTACAATAAAGCGGTCGCTGCGTACATCCAAGTATTGGATGAGGAGTTTCAACGCCGCCAAACAAATCATCTAGCATCAGAGGCCACATCTTTCATGGAAGAGAGTGTTGGAGTAAGCGAAAATCAAACACCGCTGAATTGCACCACCCCGGAGGATGCCGCGCGGCCATCACGCGCACCAAACGATAGTTGATATATCATGGGGAGTTGAGCTCGTGACTGAAAACGAGCGCTTATTGGGAGGCAACCCAATTCTGTAGTTTTTGAAATTTCTTTCTCATTTTCTTATTTTCCTATTTTTATTTCGTATTTTTAGACAAAATCACAAAAATCATAAAAATTTTGACGAGATTATGTTTCGTGTAGGACGAAACATCGGGGGCATGCGCATAGACATTATAAACAGAAGAAAGCCAGAGGAAGATAATGAAGTTGAAGACTGTGAAAGGAAATGAGAGGAAAAGAAGGCTGTGGAAGCTACAGGAAACTCGGCCCGAGCAGCTCAACTGCTCGGCCAAGTCGAACGGAGACTGATACGTAAGCTCGGCCCGAGTATATTTGGACTCGGCCTGAGCAGAACATGACTCGGCCCGAGCATCGTTCTGCTCAGTCGAGTTATACAGACTGAAGAAGTTGGAGCAAAAATGTCACTCTGTCGACCTGGGCAGAGCCTCACTGACTCGGCCTGAGCCAAACTGGACTCGACCCGAGCACCAACCTACTCGGTCGAGTACTACAGGGAGCCCAAATTGAGAAGAAATTGCCACTCTATTGACCCGGGCAAGGTAAGTGCAACTCGGCCCAAGCAAGTTTTGACTCGGACCGAGAATCGACCGAGCAACCCGGTGACTCGGGCCGAGTCGCTGCTCGCAACAAAGCGGGCCGCCGCTCCTCGACCGGCCCATCCATGCCTATTTAAGCGCTGTTTCTGATTCCGAGCCGTCTCTCTCGCTCGGCAAAACCCTCACGCCCACCTTGCAGCCGTCACCACCTATCTTGGAGCCGTTCCTTCTCCCCACGAGGCCGCCCTCCCATTGTTCTTTACAATTTGATCCCGTTGTTCCCCTTGTCTAAAAATACTGACGTCCACTTTGTTTCTCTTTCAAGTTTGAATTGCTTAACAACAAGGATACATCTTTGAAGAGCTTGGAGATAACCCGAACCACCTGAAACAACTACATCAAAACAAAACGCTATCTTTTTCAAGTCGGTAAAATCCCCCCCCCCCCCCCCCCGCTTTACTTATTTTATTATTATTTTCCTCCTCCTACACAATGCCTCCGCGCCGTGCTAGACCCGTGACCCCCAGCACCTCGAACCCTAGGCCTACACAGTGCACGCGTTGAACACGCTTCCCCACCCGAACCTCTGATCCATCCATCGCCACCCCTGTACCACCTTCCCATCCCAGTCCCTCCGGCCCCATTTACATAGGAGACACAGAATTTGAGATTACATTTCGTGACAATGATCAAGAAGACCGCGTCGGCGCCATGGTCCTACTAGCGGGATATTATGGTGGTCCGGTAACTCAAGAGGTGGTCGATAGTGACCTTCCATTCCTTCAGAGCCTCATGCGTCATTTTCGTACCGACCCCCCTCACGAGTTCCGACCAGCCCAGTCACCACCCACCGCCACGGGTCTATAGCAGAGGGACGCATCACCACCCCCAGAGGGTGGTGCCTCTGCTTGATATATTCTTATCCAGTTTTTGCCTTCCCCTTTATTTTTAGTGCCCATCTGTCTCTTCGGGGCCCTCCTTTACCACAGCTTGGGGGAGGATACGCACCCATGCATTTGCATTGCATCATATCACTTTTTTATTTTTTTTATTTTTAATTTTATGTTTATTTCCATTTTTCTCTCTCTTTTATTTGCATAGTTTTTATTTTTTATTATCCCACCCGCTCCACCCCTCAGCATCATCTCCCTCTCACGAGCGATTTCTTAACAGTGAGAACAATGCTACGTTTAGCTTGGGGGATGAGCGCTGCCGCTTTATTTTTATTTTTATTTTTATTTTTATTTTTGCATTTCCTCCCTTATTTTCAGTTTTTATTTCACTATTTCGCCACTTTACCGCCCCATTTTATTTTTCTCATTTTGCATCATATCTTCTGTTTTTTTTCACCATGCATGCATTTCTTTTTATTTATTTTCCCTTTCTCTGTTTCTTTCTATTTCTGCTAAGGATGGTCTAAATGATGATATCTCTCTAGGCTCTATTAGTTTTTAGCGATGCTTATCCCTTTGGCATGCTATTAGGATTAATTTCAGCTTTATTCTCTATATGCATGTATTTCTTTTGATGATCTGCCTGAGTTAATACCTGATATGAATTAAAGTCAGTTGCATGAATTAGGATCAGTATGATTTACGTTGGGAACGCACCCAGGTTCACGCATCACTAAACACTTGGAGCACCTGTTTTTATCATCTTATTCACTTCTGTTTGCATGCATGTTGACATTGTGATTATTACAGCATGTTATTTTCAGTATTCATTTAGAGAAGTGAATTACCCATGCTACATATTAGTTTAGTTAGAGTTTTATTTTATCGAACTGATGTGCACCCTCTTATGAGTGAACCGAGTATCACATTATCTTCTTTCTCCACATATCTACTTTTTCTCTACATATCAGTTGGTTACTCCCCCTACAGCTATTTTATTGCATCTCACTTCCCATGTATGAAAATAAAAAAAAAGTATAGCTTCTTATTTGAAAAAAAGAAAAAAAGAAAAAAAAGAAAAAAAAGAAAAGAAAAAAATGTGAATAAATACCGTTTTGTGTTATTTCACTAAGAAGCTATATCTCTTTCTGGGAAGAAAAATTAAATTCCATATCATTTTCATTGATGTGATGCCTCAAGCTAAGCTTGGGGGGATAAACCAACTGATCATATGAGTGAGCTTGACATTAGAGTGGAGACGGTGCACATCGGGGAGATTTAATAAAACCCAAACTTTACGAATTACTTTAGTTTTGGGGATTTTTCACGTATCAATTTGAATATCTGAATGGCATGATCTTTCTATTCTCTATTGCATGTTGCGTGAATCTTTTGTGCTCCTTGTGTATCTTTGATTGAAAGGGCGTTGTCAACTATTTTATACTAGACTCTAGTGATTGCATGAGATTGATAGGATTTGATGGTGTTATTTCAGTAGATCCCTATTCTTTGCCTGCATTACATGACATATGATATATAAAGCTTGAAATTATCAAATAGCATGCATGTTTAGCATTCAGAGCATCGAGACAGACTTTTTAGGTAGGAGATCTGATCGATCATCCTTAGCAATTCTCTCGTATTTCCCTCTTTTTATTTTTTCTCTTCTTTTTATTTTCGTTTCCTTATTTTCATTTTGTTTTCCTCCCGGCGTACCGATTATTCGTCTTCCTCGAGGACGAGTAAGAGGTAAGCTTGGGGGATTTTGATGTGTCCATATTTTACATCATTTTCATATCATATTTCCATCGCATTGCATGTCATCCCCGCGTCCAAATTCCACTTTTTACTGCGATTTTGGTATTTCTGACAATATTTTAAGTTTCGCAGTGTATTTTGAGTTTTCAGGGATTTTGGAGCGACTTGGACCCCCGCCTGGGTTTGGACACATCCGACATGCTCATGAGCCTGTTGGCGGGGCTCTGGAGGAGTCCGCCGCGTTCTCGAGTTGTTGGAGGAGAGAAAGAGGAGAAGCAGGAGAAAGGAGAGGCAGACGTAGAGAGAGAGGCAGCAGCAGTAGCAGCATTTTCCCAGGAAATGCTCGGCCCGAGCAGTTGCAGCTCGGGCCGAGCCATGACACGAGCTGCAGACACTCCGACTCAGGCCGAGCAGTTCATCTGCTCGGCCAAATGGCACGTCCCGAGCAGTACCCGAGTACACGCTGAGCAGCTGACCGAGTCGCCCATCCTGAGCCCGAGCGAGATGCGACGCGGGCCGAGTTCCTGACCGAGCAGCTCCCACTCGGGCCGAGTCATAAACTCAGCCGCCGACACCTGGGGCATTTTTGGAAGTTTTGTGGATCGCGCAGATCGTGTGATTGGGGGCTGCTGAAGCTCGCGATACGGGCTCGGCTGAGAGGGGGTGTTGACAGTACTGGTTTTTTTGGAGGGAGATTAGAAAAGAGTTTTAGAGAGCGATTTTTTGGAGAAGAATTTGGGGATTGATTTTTGTAGCAAATTCTGGATCGTTTATCGAAGACTATTATTTTCTGCTTTCTGTGGCTTTGTTCTTTGCTCACTTTCATTGTAAGTAATTTTTAGCCCTAGTCTCTTTTGTTGCAAGAAATGTTTTCCTACGCAATTTCGATATTTTCGTGCGTCCCGACCACCATGAGTGAATAGATTCCCTCTAGGGCCGATGGGTGAACCCTAAGATTTTAGGGGAAAATGTAGATCTGGATCCGTACATCGGATTGGGGATCTAGGGTTGTATTTCGGTAGATCCTACCGAATCCGTAGATAACCCGTACTGAGATCGTGCCCACGGTCTGTGGAATCGATGTGCTTAAGGGGTATCTAGGGATTCGAATAGGGAAATCGGTGGATCCAATCAAGGCACGTGATCATGCCCGCCTCGCGCCTTGAGGGGATCCATCGACGAACTATATCGCTACGTCGATGGCTACCGACATTGCCTCGACGAGAGCCACCGAAATACCCCGTAATTCCAACCCACGAGAGTGGTACAAATTGGGGGATTAATTCCCTAGCCCTAATGTGATGTGAGGAACCTATCCAACATCAACCCCAATGATCCTAGCGACGATCCCTAAAGCCCTAGTTCCTCTTATTAAATTACACAACAACAATCATCAACCCAACCCTTTTACTCCGACCGCTACCTTGCTTCTAGATTTAGAAATTGACTAAGATTACCGAGGACACTATCACCGTCCCTGTGGGATTCGACTATCTTATATACTATAACTCGACACCGTCTGCTTGCGAATTGAACCCGTAACCGTAGCCTAGGAGCCATATTACGCCTGGCGATCGTGACACCGCCAGGTGGATTCTAGGTGTAGATTACGGGCGCGTCAGTGATGCACGCGTGCACGACCCTGACAGCCGCTGAAGCAAGAGAGCATCAACTGATCAGGTCGGCGACCGGTTCAGCCCAACTGACTTCTCGGGAAATCGAAGCTGAACCCCAACCGATTGGGTGGCCTTCACTCGATCGGTTCATCTGTAGCCGATTCCCCCGAAGACACGACCCGGAGAGCTCACCCAACGACAAGCTGACCGTGCCAAAACGTCGCAACTTTCTATCTTTTGGGAGACGTTTCCAATCGATCGGTTGATTTATCAACCGGTCGGTTCACCCGGTGACCGCAAAATCCAAACGACCAAATGCTTCCAACAACCGATCGTGTCGCGTGACCGGGTGATGTTTCTGAAGATCGCTGTCGAAGAACGAAGCAGGTCACCCGATCGGTTGATACTTCAACCGATCGGGTGACGTCGTTTTCTATATATATGAACCGTAGGTTTTCAGAAACCAGAGCAGTGTTTTATTTTCTGTTTTTTCTCTATTGCGACGGCTGGAATTTTCTTGTTATTTGTAAGTGTTCAAATCTTTATGAAACTTTAATATATTGTTAATTGCATTACTACTACCGCATTTCAATTGCCCGATTATGTTTTCAACGGTTGATTTTCATTTAGATTGCTTTTTAGATAAAATATGTGAGTAGTTCCCTAATCTGGGATTTTGGTGGAAACCCCTTCGTGGGTTCTCCCTAATGCGTCCCTAGGACTATGAAATCGATAGGGATTAGGAATCTATTGGTTACGCGTGGTGTTTTATTGTCATCGGCGGGAAAAAGACCGCCTTTGACCGTTGGGCCAAAGGGGAATAAACTTGGCAGTTGACTCCCTAGCCATAGCTCATGCCCTTAGCGTAGACATCGAATCCTAGCACGCAAGAGTGACAGGATGAGATGTTGGGAGTTATCATTGCGAGCTTAGTGCTCCCAGAGTCGGTCAGTGTTAATGGACATGGGAATGCCCACTGACCGAACCCGGGTAGTCCGGCGTATCATCCTGGGCACCGACCGGAATATCGGGCCCATGGGACGCTGGTATCAGTCTTAGAGGCAACGTCTCACCATTAAACCCTAATTCCGATCATTGTCCTATCCGCCGGCCGTATTAGCGAGAACACATGATAGGGTGGAAACTGAAGTCCGGGTTTCCTTTTATATTGTTTAATCTCGTATCTACAATTTGTGACAAACCATCCACCGATTTGGGCTAGCTCACCCATAGGGTGAATCGGGTCCCTTCTGACACAAGTACAACCACGCCTCCCTGTGTTCGACCCCCGAGCCACACTACAACACCGTGCGCTTGCGGTTATAAATATTTATTTAAATCTCGCGCCCCCCAATCTCATATTGCACTTGCATGATCACACACATCGTGGGGGATGTCAATGGTGCAAGGGTATGTCCGGGGGCTCTTCGTCAAGAACTCGTTGGTAGGCGACCACTGCCTTATTGTATACGATGTCACCGTTGTCTTCTAAGCTCATATTCATTGGATCTTTGAAAATCTCCTCCATGGTATGTTCATAAGTAGCTTCGTCCTCCAAGAGATCAAGGTAATTAGCATCTTCCGGTGGTGGGTGTTCCTTCATAAGCTTTTGCAGGCAGAATTGGACCTCGATGTTGCCCACATTCAAGGATAACGTTCCATCACGGACGTCAATCAATACTCCGGCCGTCGCCATGAATGGATGACCCAATATAAGTTGGGAGCTACCTTCCTCCAGAATATCCATGATTACAAAGTCTACTGGCACGCATAACCCAGGCGTTATTTGCAGGATGATGTCGTGGGTGATGCCTACCGAATAGGTAATAGAGTGATCCGCCAATTGGATTTTCATATCCGTTGGTTCAAGTTCAGTTCCCGTGTTTATCCTCTTGAAGATAGAGAGCGGTATCAAACTAATGCTCGCTCCCAAGTCGATCAATCCTCTACTAATAGGTGCCGCCAATGGAGCATGGCACCGCAAAACTTCCAGGATTCGGCATCTTCTTCGGTAGGTATCTCTTGATGACGGAGGTGGAGTTTTCTAATAGCTTCACCTCCTCTTGCTTGCGCTTCCCGGTAATAAGATCCTTTAAGAACTTAGCGTATGTGGGGATTTCTGTGATATCGTCCATAAAGGAAATGTTCAATTGGATACCTTTGAGGAGCTCGGAGAACTTGGCGTATTTCTTCTCCATCTTTGCTAGTTCCAACCTTTGAGGATATGGTGGAGGAGGTCGACTTGCCTTGTCTCTGGCGGCATCCTTTGGAATAGATTTGTTGGAAGTAGTAGTAGCATCCGTCGGTACCGTAGTGGTGGTAGGCAAAGTAGAAGACGAAGCCTCCTTATCTTCAATAGCGTGGGGCTCCTCTGTAGTATTTTCCTTGTCCTTTTCAGTGGTACTAGCATCTTCATCTTGAGTATGAATGGGTGACTTTTGGCTCACCTTGCTAGAGACCGGTACCATGACAGTGTCGGTAATCTTTCATTCTCTTGTGGTAACTGTGCCAACTACATTTACTTGGGCCCTAGGATTGAGCGCCGACTGAGAAGGCAATCTTCCTTGCATCTTCATAAGTTGGGACATTTGGCATTTGAGCTCATCAATAGATTCGTTGATAGACTTGAAACGAGCAAAACTCTCTGCATTTATCTTGGCGTTCCCACTCATGAAAGTGGCCAATGTTGCCTCGATATTAGGTTTTGGGTCCGTCGGTGCAAATTGTTGTTGTTGGCGGTAATTGTACCCCGACGGTCTGTAAGGCCCAGATGGCCTAAACCCATATTGTTGCAGAGGCGTCCCTTGTTGTTGATTAGGAGGGGTGGTGACCTTTGTTGTTGCAGAGGTTGCAATCCTCCGTTGGGGTTACCATAAGATAATCCGGGGTGATTTCTCGCCGTCGGATGTTGCCATTGATTTCTCCCCTCTCCAACTACAAAGTGTATCTGCTCAGCTTGCATGTCTGCTCCATCATAGGATCCTTCATTAGGAGCATAGCCTTGTTTTGCATAGTCTTCATGTGTGGGATAAGCAGGAGCTCTAGAAGTGGTTGGAATAGCGTCCAACCTCTATTTAATCCTCGCTACCTATTTGCAAAGAGTATCAATATGACTATCAAGATGGGTAGCGATTTTTACCTCAGGGCCTCTAGTAGATGAGCGTTTGTCGCCCCACTACTGAGTATTTTCGGCCATTTTCTCCAGTAAAGATAGAGCTTCATCAGATGGCTTGTACAAGAGAGCACCTTGAGCAGAGGCATCGATAATCATCTTTGTACTTGGTTGGAGCCCATTATAGAAGCTCTGAACAAGATCCCACTCCAGGACTCCATGGTTTAGGTATTGATGATGTAGGTCTTTAAACATTTCCCAAGCCTCATACAACAACTCATGGGGAAGTTGCTTAAAATTTGAGATCGTTCCTCGAATTATCACCGTTTTGGACGGTGAATAGAACTTATTCACAAAGGCTGTAGCCAACGACTCCCAAGTTGTGAAGGTATTAGAAGGATGCGCTCACAACCAATAAGAGGCATTGTCCCTCAGAGAGAGTGAATGGGAATAGTCTGAGCTTTATAGCATCTTCACTCACGTCTGTGGCATGGAATGTGTCGCACTTCACCAAGAATGTGTCTATATGGTTGGTTGGGTTTTAATGTGGGTGTCCGTGAAAGGGGTCTTGCTGCCTTAGATTTATCAACCGAGTCTTCAGCTCAAAGCTTCCTGCCGCCAGTTGCGGCCTCAAGATAGAAGAAGCACTTGTAAAATTTGGCTTTATATGGTCCAAAATGGACACTCTACGTTGAGAACTAGTATTACCCTCTGCCATTGTATCTATAATAGTCTTACTCCTCTTCTCTGCCCTGAGCCTTCTTACGGTCTTTTCAATCTCGGGGTCAAATAATAATTCTTTGTCAAGACCCTCAAGGCGAGTGTTCATGCACAACAAGAACTCAGAAAAATACTGTCAATAGCAAAGTAATAAAAGAATAAAAGGCGAAAAGGAAAGAAATGGTAATAATTGCTAACAAATTCGTCAATAGAAAATAGTCCAAGTAACACTGTTACCCTCCCCAGCAATGACGTCAAAAACTTGATGCTCCCGAAACTTACACCTAGAAGCCACCTAGCAATGGCACGAATGCCAAGGGCTAAATGTGTCCCAAATGTGAATTTTCGGCACTTTATGCAAGCGTACCGTATCAAGTAATAGTGTAAAAGATTATCGATCCCATAGAGAAGGTAGTGATGTTATTGTCATGGGCTACTTCCAAATCTCAGAATTTAGGTAGCAGTCGGTTTCAATAGATTGTTTGTTTGGGATTGTCATCAATTAATAAGGACTAGGGCTTTAGGACTCACCACTAGGATCGTCGGATGTCAATGCTAAGTTAAGAATCTTACGTTTCATTGGCTTTATTAGGATTGTCGCATCTAAGATGTGGAATTCATGGCTCTAGGCGCCATGAATCTAACGTATCGTATTAACCCCGCTCTCGCGATAGGCGCACATGATCCATGCATTAAGAATCGACAACATTCATGCCACTCTCGTGGTCAGAATGATCTCAACTCATGCAACTCTCGTGGGTTAGAGTTTCAATGTATTTTGGTGGCTCTCATTGACGCAATGGCGGTAGCCGTCAATTAGTAATATAGTTCGTCGGTAGATCTCATCAAGACACGAGCCGGCCATGGTAATGAGCCCTAATTAAATCCACTAACTCCCTAATTAAGTTTATAAGATACTCCTTAAGCCAATCGATTCCATCGACCGTGGACACGATCTCAGTTCGAGATCTCCTACAAACTTTGCAAGATCGACCAAAATACGTCCCTTTTATACCAAAGCAAACTAAAAATCATAACTTTACATATAAATCCCAAGATCCATGGGCTAATCCATTTGCCCAAGATGAAACTACTCACTCTTCATAGCAATAACAAAGAAAGATTCAATAGATTCAAACGAATTCATCATAGCAATAGAAGACATCAAAATCCATAGAAAGTTTAGAGAATTGTTACCAACGCATCGTGGAGAAATAGCAAACCAAAGAGATTTAAGAGAATAGACTTTCCTTGTGCAAAAGAACAATAAAAATCCAAGCTTTGTCTTCGACGGCACAAAACTCTCTAGATCTAAAAACTCTAATTAAATTCTAAAGATAGGCTAAACTCTAGATGTCTCCCAAAATAGGTTTAAAAGTGCTTATATACAAGGGGTAGAGACCCCACAAAAATATAAGAAAATCTGGTCACTTGGGCCCGCAACTTACTGGGCACGTCGTGCTACTCGACCGAGTAGCGGCGCCTGCTCGGTCGAGTCGAATTCAGGCTCTGCTTGCTGCGGCTCTGCTTCTGGCTGATACGGGCTACTCGGTCGAGTATCCCCTTTACTCGGTCGAACTACAGTAGATCAGAACTTCCTCCAAAACGCTGCTCTGTTGGATGACGACTCGGGTCGAGTAGGTGTACTTCTCAGTCGAGTTGCTTTGCTGCTCGAACGAGCTACAGTGCCTTGGAGAAAAGATCAAAATCGTCGCTCTATTTGATGCAACTCGGGTCGAGTTGGCTGTCTGCTAGGTCGAGTAGGTTGATGTCGTTTTCGCGTGATTTATGTGTGTCAGCTCAGTCGAGTACCTGATGCTACTCGGTCGAGTCACCTCGAAAACTCAACTGGGCTGAGTCATGGCTCTTTTCTCTCGCTCTCTTCTCATCATCTCCTCTGATCTTATTCCATACCTTGACGAACTCTCGTGGGTCATTGCCGATGACGTCTCGAACGTGTCAAATGTGTCTATGTCCCAAAATAGCTCCAATTCGCTACAAAACTCCTGAAAATCCATAAATATAGATAAAACTCAAATATGACGTTAGAAGCGCGATAATATATGAAAATATAGAGTTTGGAGGCAAATATGACATGAAATGATGCGATAAAAATATGAAAAATATGGACACATCACCCGTGAGACACCAAATGGACACGTACAATGTACGTCTGAAGGATCTCATTGTTCTGGCACCACTTGTAAGGGCAACAAATTTTGCCACTGGACATGCGTAGAGGGTTGGCATCAGAGTATGCTAAGAACGCATCTATCCCCTCTACGTATCTTCGATTTCCAGTCAAGTTTAGATCCGATATTTCCATAAACGACTTGTTAGGAACCTCCGGCATCTGTAATTGATGCTGAAATTTACATGTAATTGTGTATCAACCATTTATATATGTGACAAAGTAAAATTTTCAATTCTAAATTAACTATTTTGAGAACCTTTAAATGGTAGTCGACACTTTCATAAAAGTATGCAGCTATCATTGTGATACCAAGAGTGTATGTTTTAACATGGCTAGGTTCTCATTAATATAAAGTTAAAATAAATTCTATTTTTCCCTTGGTATCGACAATATAAATAAAATAAATTTTATGCCAGATCCTCTAACGAGTATACTAAGAGTGTCGGAGTGGATTTGATTAAGTCCAAGCCACGGTCCTCTAACGAGTATGCTCCTTTTGCAATTCAGAGTTTACTAAATTTTTACCACCTAACACAACCACTCAAAAGTTACCATAAATGTATTTCTCATGTATCAATATGTCATAGTTACTGGCACACAACAACACAATCCATAACTGCTAAATTTGTATGGATGGTTGGCTGTATAATTTGATTAATCTCAACAAATTAAGGCCATATAGTGATGGATATTGAAATTGCACCTCCCATAGTAAACCCTCACCCTCACCCCTAGCACTACCCCTACCCCTACCCCAACCTTAGCACCAACCCATACCCTAGACCCAACCCCAACCCTAACAAAACCCTAACCTAACCCCCCTTTCCTAATCCCAACCCTTATCTCATCCATTGCCCTACCCTAACCCCAACACCTAACCTTAACCCCAACCACAACCCTAAACCTACCCCCAACCCCAACCTGACACCTAACCCTTAACCCTAACCTCAACCCTAACCTGAACTCTAACCCTGACCCTAGACCTAACCCCAACCCTAACACTAACCAAACCCTAACCCAAAACCATATGCGTAAACCCAACCCTAACTCAACACCTAAACCCAACTCCAACCCCAACCCCTCACCCTCACCCCAACCCCTTCCCATACCCCTACCCCAACATCTACCCTAGACTCAACCCCAACCCTAACCCTAACCGTAACACTGAACACATTTCTCGAGGGGGGTCGGGGGTCGGTAGAGAGGGATGGGTCAGAGGGGGGTCGGACGGGGTGAAATCACGGGGGGATTGGGGGAGTAGGAGAGAGAGGTCGGAGGGAGCGCCGAAACCCGCCTCCGCCCCAGCTCCCGCTCTCCTCCTTCAGATCACAAGGAGGCGAGGTGAGCTGGGGTGCGGGGGTCGATGCCCCCTCCGACCACTCTAGCATTCATTTAGGGCAAAAAAAAGTCAGAATCGAAGGGGTTAGCGAAAATTATCTTGCCGATATGTCGATGTGTCGGCGTCGGCGTCGGCCTTCCCGGTGCTCTCTCTCTCTCTCTCTCTCTCTCTCTCTCTCTCTCTCTCTCTCTCTCTCTCTCTCTCTCTCTCTCTCTCTCTCTCTCTCTCTCTCTGTGTGTGTGAAATCAATCTCATCGGGATGAAAAAGTTAGCGAGTGGAGGGGCTCACGCGGGCTTCCCCAATTCGGGTAAATTTTTTTTGAATGGAAACAGACTATTAGCCACGGACATATCCGTGACCGTTAATATTTTGGGCCACAACAATATCATTGGCTAGAAAGTTAAGGCCACTGACAATTTCTTCACATATATTCCGTGGCTGGTACTCTTTGTCCACGGACATATTCGTGGTTGTTAAATTTATTAGCCATAGACACATCCCTCGCTAAAAAGTTAAGGCCACGGAAAATTTCTTCACCAATAATCGGTGTCTGGAAATATGTGACCACAGACAAATCTGTGGCTGAAGGTCCACTAACGGCCATGGAAATGTCTGTGGCCAATACTCCGTGGGCCATTGTTTTATTCAACCACGGAAACTTGGCCACGGAGATCTCCCTGGCCGATAGCCCACTATTGGCCACGGATTTGTCCGTGGCCAACTAATCGTGGCTGTAGACCCTTTTTCTACCAGTGATAATTGCAATTGGCTGTTAATTTCCCCTACCTGCTGGTGTATTTATAAAACAGTCCGTAGTTTGACGTGCTTGTTTCCTAATGTTGAGAAATCTTAATTACAAAATGAATCAAGAACTATGGATCGGAGCATTTATTTATACGATCATTCTCGAGTACAAACGCTTTCTATGGTGGACCTTTAACTGCGCTTGTACTAAAGAAGTGCTATCTATGAAACCTTAGACAGTGAGTGTACTAAACAAGTGATGTCTAAGGTCTCAGATAGATAGTACTTATTTAGTACAAGCGATGTTTATGGTGGACCTTTAACAACGCTTGTACTAAAGAAGCGATGTCTATTGGGACCTTGGATAGCGCTTGTACTAAACAAGCGCTGTCTAAGGTCCTAGATAGATAACGCTTATTTAGTACAAGCGTTCTCTATGATGGATATTTAACAACGCTTGTACAAAAGAAGCCCAGATAGATCGTACGTGTTTAGCACACGCGCTGTCTATGGTGGACCTCTAACAGCGCTTGTACTAAAGAAACGATGTCTAGTGGGACCTTGGACAGCGCTTGTTTAGTACAAGAGTTGTACTAAACAAGCGATGTCTACGGTCCCAGATAGATAGTGCTTGTTTAGTACAAGAGTTGTCTATGGTGGATATTTAATAGCGCTTGTACTAAATGTAATGACCACTTTTCGTTGTACGTTGTTCGTGCACGTGCTTTTGACCGTGCACGTGTTTACTTTAGACTTTGTTTGTTTGTGAACACTTTGTTGCGATATGCCGTTGTGAACGTCTCTGAGAGTATTAAATAGTGGCACTATTTTGGAACGACGTTTCTCGAGTCGTTTTCCCACAATTTAATCTTATTCGATGAGACGTTGCGATTTTCACTTTTGACGGGAGACGTTTCTATTTTTAGTTTCGTCGTCCGACGTCGAAATTGAGATCCGTCTTTTAGTTAGCTCACTTTTGTCAGCACGATCACCCCGATATTTATTTTATAATTTTTGGAGTTTATTTGACCACTTTTATATTTTTAACAAGGTTTATAATATTTTTAATAATTAATTTTTATATTAATTTCAGCCAAATAAAATTTATTTGAGTTTCAAACGTTTTAAATAATTTTTGAGCCAAATCTCAGCCCCTATCTTGGCCGCACCCAATCCCTATGTGATTAGGAAGAGTGGATTTGAATTTTAAATTATTTTAAACTCCTAATCCCATTAGGATTAGCCCTAGACCTAGTCAACCCCTCTACACTATATAAACAACCTCTAGGAAGACCTATTTTGGCAAGAAAATAACCCTAGCCGCTCCCAAAACCCAAATTTGACGTTGCGACGAATCGTCGCAACGTTGCGACGAACAACCCCGCACCGACCGAGCCAAACACCCCATTTTCCCCGTCCTGACCGACGCCCGAGCCCGCACCAAGCTCCGTCCGCACCCCGCTGCTGCCGCCGCTCCGTTCTCCCGCTCCGACCGAGAGAATCTCTCGGTCAGACCGAGAGATTTCCCCGCTGCAAGCCCCGCACCGCACTGCACCAAGCTCCGCTCCACGCTCCCGCTCTGCACCGTGTCTGACCGAGGCGCCCGCCCGCTATCGCCGCTCCCCGCAACGTTGCAACGGTTGCAACGTTGCAGCGCACCACTGCAGCGCCTGTCCCAGCTTTCCCCCGTGTCTGACCGATGGCCTGCCCCGCACCGACCGAGAACCCGACCACGGCGACCGACTCCAAGCACTGCACAGCGCCGTGCACTGTGTCTGACCGAGCCAATCTCTCGGTCAGGCTAGTGTCCGACCGAGAGCCACTCGTCGCAACCCCGCACCCGTCGCACCGCTTGCCACCGTGGGCCCCCCAAGTTCTCCAGAGGTATTGTGGGTCCCCCATAGGTCCCTAGGACTACTGTGGGCCCCACCTAGGTGCTTACTCTCCGACGATTTGCCGCGTACGACGTTGCGACATGTCGTAGCCCGTCGTCGCATGTGCTAGCTTTGGAATCTGGAATCGTTTCTCCGGTTGATGCTCTGAACTTTCCAGCGAGGAATCTATATTGGAATCAGGACTTGGAGCGCGTTCTCTTATTCCAACCCCTGGCGTCGCTACCCGACGCCAGTGTAGCTTTCGCGTCGTGTTGAGGTAACGCTTTGCACCCCTAGGACCCCCAAACCCATTGCCTGATAATCAAGACTAAAATTGATGTTTTTAAAATGTTTTAAATGTTTTAAATTCACTAATCAAGATTAATAATATGGACTTTAGGCCGGTGGACTTGTGCACGTAGGATAATTGTGATTTTGGACTCGTTGGACGGTGTGCTCAGACGTTGTACTTGTAGGCAAGTGAAACTTGCCAACTCTTGTGTAAGGCCATGTTTTAGGCCACTTCCTTGCTTTTAGCGTAAAAGAGACTAGTCAGTGAAATGATAGCTGGTTAGACGCCTATTTGATCTAGTTTGACAACGAAACTAGATCCGTCACCTTAATTGATCTAGCTTGACAACGAAGCTAGATCCAACCCTTTAACTTGTTGATCATGCATACTAAACTTTCATGTTTACTTTCCTTACCTGTACGCTTTACTACTTGCCATGTCATGACATCCATGCATTGAATGTTGCATTCGTAGCACACGCTACATACTTGTACTTGCTTGTCCTGGCTTGGTGCACCCCTATGCCATCATGAAAAACACTTCCTGGCTCGTGATCCAGAAGCGAGCATTACCGTTCGGGGGTAAGGCCCTGGCTAGATACACGTGGGAGGGGTAAGAGTTAAGCGGCCAATCAGCTGGGAGTCTGCCTGATCAGCAACTGCAGCTGTAAGGCGTAAACTCTGGGTTTGGGGCGGAGTTAAGCGGCCACTCAGTGTGAAAGAAAGCCATTTCAGCTGTAAGGCGTAAACTCTGCACATGACATGAAAACGTGACTAGAGAAATCCTTGTAAATGTTAATAGTCTTGCCACACTTGCCATGCCATGCTAGTTTACTTGTTGTTTTCCTTACCTGCTGCACTCATACTATAACTGCCATGTCATTGCATACTTTTAGAGCTGCTAGGTTGTCTTGCTTTACTTTCAGTTTCCTTGCACAAGTCTATTATAGACTTGCTGACATGTGCCCCTTGCTCTTTTGGGTGTCACATGTTAGACCCTGAGCCAGAGACCGTTGCTGAGTATGTGGTGTTTTGCTGACGCTGAGCCTGAGTCCATGTCTGCCCAGGAGGAGTTTTGTGGACACCGGTGACCTTTCTTGGTGACCTAGCTGAGCTTTCCTTGCTTTAGGTTTTGTTGTTAGTTGTCGGTGCGTGGCACCTTGGTTTTGTACGCTGTACTTTTGTTGGCCATGTTTGGGCCTTTAGACTCTTTTTCTTTTCAGCCTGGTGGCTTTTTCTGTGATGTTGAAACTTATTTTATGGATATTCCGAGATATCTCTTTTGTCTCAAGTTATTATTATTATCTTTGTTTCGTTCGTGTTGCAAGGACCTGCAGTTTTAAAGTTGATTGACGCTTATCGGACTTGCAGCTTGCAGCTTCAAGTCTGAGCGGACCTTCACACGCTTCGCCTCCATATTTTTGGGAAGCGGGGCGTGACAGGTTTTGTTGGTGGCCCATGCAGGTCCAGTCTTGCAATTGTGAATTAACGGAACAACGATATAACGAAATGTCCATTAAATAAATTGCAACATCCGAGTCATAAGCCCCGAGTTTAGTCGTTCTCCTATGTCACTAGGTGATAAGAAAACTTAGTTAGACGTCTGTACTTGCTAGATAGAGGCCCTGACTGTTAGTTAGACTCCCTGTCAGCAATTGATTTAATCGTCGTAGGAGTTACCTTAGTGTTCCTTGTCTACCTCTGACCATATTAGACTTCTAGAATTTCCTTCAGTCGTTCGCTTGGGTTCATTGATTTCGGACCAAGCTGAACGCATTTCATTACCGTCTAGCTCCTTAGAAAGTCTTAGCGCTTAGTTCTTAATCTTTAGTTGGTCGACCGTAAGAGTTCCCCATAGATTCTCCTGATTCATATCCTAGGCGTATGTATGTTCTGATCATCCGACTAATTTCCTTGCCTCGATTCACGAGATCGCCTCATCACGATCGTCGTCAATCTTCGAACCTCTCCATTATGAACCTTGAATCTCCTGAAAGTATTTTTCGACTTCCTCCTTTCCGAAGTTTAACCTTGTTCCAAATTTTAATGTATATATTTATACTTCATCCTCCTTCGTTGATTTAAAATTTTAAAACTTTTGTCGGAATTTTTGAACACTAGCTTATAATATTTTTCCAGCCTATATTTTTCGTACTTATGTAAATGTGTTGTCCCTTCATATATTAATTTTATTCTGAACCGTACTTTTGCTTTGCCCAATTCGATTTATAATTTTCCTTCTTATTTGTGTTATACGAATGATACGTCGTGTTTACTTTAATATACTTTCAAGACACATGGAATTTCAGCTTTCAGCAAGTTGGTTTTTGCTCGTCGTTTTCGCTACTTCAGATTTTTGCAAAATTACTATTTTCATAACCACTTCCTGCTTTAGACCCTCCATGATTTGATTTTAAAGATTTGCTATTCGATTTTGATAATTCTTATACTAAGTCATTATTATTTTCTTTCCGCTCACCATACATGCTTTTAGAAAAAAATTTCTAAACCAAATTGAATTTCAATTATTTTTATACCCGTACCAGGCTCGTTGTGCTTGTACGCTAAGAGCTTAGTGTAA
>JAULAV010003843.1:0-26396 GCA_030789695.1 Scilla litardierei
TTCCTATTTTATGAATGTCGTGCATAATGATGATTACATTGGGAAGTCTAAGTCCAATTGGACTTGGCTTCCAAAGGTCTAATCTTTTAGGACCCAATGACCTTGGGTACCATGGAATGATATTTCTATCTTTAGGTACTCAAGAAAAAGAAACGGAGCAACAAATCCAAATTTAGCTCCAAGAATAATTGGATACTCGATAGCGGGTGTTCAAAACACATGGTGGGTGTTCAAAACACATGGCGGGTGATGCTCAATTGCTCTTCGGAGTGGTGCCCATTGCAAATGGAAACCGGGTCGTCTTTGGAGGCAACGAGAGCGGAACCATCATAGGTGTTGGTAAAGTTGGTAATCCTTCTAAACCACTAATAAGTGATGTTTACCTTGTTAAAGGATTAAACCACAATCTTATTTCAATAAGCCAACTTTGTGACAAAGGTTACAAAGTTAGCTTTGCGAAAGGAATGTGCCATATTTTAAGAAAAGATAATAATGAATTGTTATTTTCTGGCACACGCCATAAGAATATATATATATCCTAGATATCCCCAAGTCACATGAACAATGTCTCATTTCCAACACAAGTGAACAACACTTATGGCATCGACGTTTTGGTCATGTGAACTTTGGAACACTTTTTAAGCTTTCCAAGTTAAACTCTATTAAAGGCTTTCCTAAGCTTGTCTTTCAAAAGAAAAGCTTTTGTGACTCGTGTCAACGAGGCAAGCTTCCAAAATCGTCATTTAAACCTAAGAAAAGCATTTCATCTGAGCGGCCTCTAGAGCTTTTACATCTAGATCTTTTTGGGCCAACTAGAGTTGCTTCATTAAGAAATGCACGATATGGACTTGTCATCGTTGATGACTTTTCTAGATTTACTGGGGTATTTTCATTAAGTAATAAAAATGATGCTTTTGAAAACTTCACAATATTTGTTAAGAAAGTATAAAATCTCATTGGAACCACCATTGTCACTATTCGTAGTGATCATGGAGGAGAATTTGAGAATGAGTCTTTCCCAAATTTTTGTGATGAAGTTGGTATTACTCACACCTTTTCCTTCCCTCGCGCACCTCCTCAAAATGGTGTTGTTGAGAGAAAGAATAGGACGCTAGTGGAATGTGCTCGCACTATGCTTGATGATAGCCAACTTGGCCATCAATTTTGGGCGGAAGCGGTACATACCGCTTGCTATGTGTTTAATAGAATACTTTTGAGGCACGGCACCAAACAAACTTGTTATGAATTGTTGTTTGGTAGATTGCCTCAAGTTAAACATTTTCGAGTTTTCGGTGCAAAATGTTTTATTAAAAACACGTATGGAAGTTTAGACAAATTTGATCCAAGATCCGATGAGGGGATATTTGTTGGATATTCTTCCCGTAGCAAAGCCTACCGGATATACAACAAACGAACCTCAACGATCGAGGAATCAATTCATGTTTCATTTAATGAAAATTTTGTCCCTACTAGAATTACTAATGATGATGACTCCATGGATGTTTTATGTGATTCTATTGGTAATTCTAATTCTATTGATTCTAATGATACTAACTCTACTAATGAGTCTTTTGAGAATGTTCCTAGTGATCAGGGAATTCCCAAATGGCTTCATACAGTTCGTGACCATCCCCATGAGCAAGTCATTGGCAACATATTTGATAGTGTCAAGACGAGATCTCAAGTCAACTACTTCGCTCATTGTGCCTTTGCCTCCTCAATAGAGCCAAAGAATATTAACGAAGCGTGCGAAGATAGTGCTTGGATCCTAGCCATGGAGGAGGAACTCATTCAATTTGAGAGGAATGAGGTTTGGAAGCTTGTTCCATTGCCTTCGAAGAACCACACCGTTATAGGAACGAAGTGGATTTTCAAGAACAAGACCGACGAGAACCAAATCGTCGTCCAAAACAAAGCTCGGTTAGTAGCTCAAGGCTACCGGCAAGAGGAAGGTATAGATTTCGAAGAATCCTTTGCTCCGGTAGCTAGATTAGAATCTATTAGATTGTTGTAATCTTTTGCATGCCATAAAGATTTTAAACTCTTTCAAATGGATGTAAAAAGTGCGTTTTTAAACGGAGATGTTGTTGAGGAAGTTTATGTTTCTCAACCTCCGGGTTTTATAAATGAAAAATTTCCAAATCACGTTTTCAAACTTAAGAAAGCACTTTATGGTTTGAGACAAGCTCCTCGAGCTTTGTATGACCGCCTAAAGAACTTTCTTTTGGATTTGGGTTTTAAAATGGGTGAAGTTGATTCTACATTATTTGTTAAGTATTCGAATCATGATATTATTTTAGTTCAAATTTATGTTGATGATATCATTTTCGGTGCTACTAACTTCACTCTTTGCGAAAAAATTTCTAATGTTATGAAGGACCAATTTGAGATGAGCCACATGGGTGAGCTCAAGTATTTCTTAGGTCTCCAAATTCGCCAAATGAACGATGCAATCTTCATCCACCAAACCAAGTACACGGTGGAGTTGCTAAAGCGATTTGGAATGGAGAATGCCTCAGGCAAGAAGACTCTAATGAGCACTACTACACATCTTGATAAAGATACGGGCGGCAAAGATGTAGACATTCGTCTATATCGAGGTAAGATAGGTAGTTTATTATATCCTACTGCTAGTAGGCCCGATATTATGTTTGCCGTATGTGTATGTGCTCGTTATCAGTCTCAACCTAAAGAATCTCACTTAGTAGCGGTAAAACGTATTTTCAGTTATTTAAGTTACACACTCGACTTCGGATTACTTTATCCAAAGTCTAGCATATATGAGTTAATCTCATATAGTGACGCAGATTATGCGGGATGTAAATCCGACAGAAAAAGTACTAGTGGCACTTGCCATTTTATAGGAAATTCTCTTGTCTCTTGGTTTTCCAAGAAGCAGAATTCTGTATCACTTTCAACCACCGAGGCGGAATATATTGCCGACGGTGCTGCGTGTGCTCAGGTTCTTTGGATGAGACACACTCTTAAAGACTTTGGTATAAACTATAATACTTGCCCTATCATGGTGGACAACCAAAGTGCAATATGTCTCTCTAAGAATCCGGTACACCATTCCCGTTCTAAACACATAGATGTCCGACACCATTTCCTAGATGATCATGTTGCTAAAAAGGACATCATTTTTGTGTACGTTGAAACCCAGAAGCAAATCGCCGATATTTTCACGAAACCACTCAAGGAAGACTCCTTTGTGCGGTTGCGTCAAGAATTGGGGATTATGGGTGAATCCGAGATTTAGGATTCATTTTGTTCAATAATCTTGCATGATAATAATTTCGTTTATATATGCTCATGCTAGATGTATTGGGATTTTTGGATTTATGTTTGAATTTTCGGAATTTACGCTAGAATTATTCATAAACGTCGTATTTCAGATTTTCGATATTTTATGGGGTAGTATAATGATGTATGAGAGTATTTCGATGTTTCGTCCAAGTGCGCGTAGGAGAGAACTCAAAATTTCTGAATTTCAAATTTTTGGACTCTCTTAGTCGGTTCAAGTTCATTGGCCGACCGACTAGATTCAGTTCTAGTCGGTCAGTGAATGAACTCAGACCGACTAACTCATGCCCTAGTTTTTGACTTTGCTTGTTGTTTGCACTTAGTCGGTTCATGTTCATTGGCCGGCCGACTAGATTTCATTCTAGTCGGTCAGCACTTGAACTGTGACCGACTAATTGCATTAGGGCACGTTGGTCTTTTCCTCTTCCGATCGATTTAAACTCCTTGGCATCGATTAGATCTCACTCTAATCGGTGCATCTCTCCTCTCAACCCCCTTAACCCCCGAAAACCCTTCGACTCCATCTCCTTCCTCCACCGTTTGTCATCGTGCTCCGGCCATCTCCGACCGTCGATCACCCTCCATCCTCCTCCTAGGGTAAAGCTCCCACTCTCCTCTCTATTTTAGGGTTTGTTGTCCTCTAGATTTTCAGCTCTTCTTCGTTTTTCGTTCGAATTAGGGTTTTTGTTAGGGTTTCTCTTTCTAGTTCGATCTCGTGCATTGATTGTGTTGTCTCGTCTCGATTATGGCGAAGACACGTCTACCTATCCATCCCTCGAGTCTGTCTCCTATGACTGTCGAGTCTCCTCCTACGGACCCCCCTCAAACCAAACGCGGTGCCAAATCGACTCGTCCATCCTCCTCCTCTCCTCCTCTTAAGAAGAAGAGGACAGTGACTGCTAAGCCTAGAGCCCGATCTACTCAATCTAAGCCCAGCTCTTTCCGTGCTCCCACTCCTCCCGCTTCTGACTCTGACGACGAGTATATTTCGGAGACCGAGCCTATCGATAGGGCTCCTACTCCTCCTCCTCGATCTAGTACTCGTCCGTCTAAGGGGAAGGCTCCCATGCCTTTGGGCGGTGTCGATATATCATTGTGTCGCGATGACCCGTTGTGTCTCGCGACTTACAATCGTATCGAGCACTGTCCATTGATATTGGAGCACTTCGTTCAGTTCTCAGATTTTCCACATCTCGCCGATCTTCTTTCCTCTAGCGGCCTTTTAGACTATCTTCGCCATGACCCCAAGGCGAACCCTCACCCGTACCCACGATTCGTCAAATTATTCTATGCAAATCGAGTACGTGGTGAGTATGATGACACCCACTCCATTGAGACCACTGTCTTGGGGACACGTATTGTCCTCACGGCAGAGATCTTAGGGGAGTTGATAGGTGTCTCATCCTCTGGCCTGCTTCCTGTTGATATTTCTGCGGATAACATCCACGATCTTGACCAGGCGATGCTTTCTGAGATGTTTCATGTCATCCCTCCCGCCATGATTGGCGTCCCCTCGAAATATTTTAAGCCGAATGCTTGGGTTCGCAATCTTATCCTGAAGTCGTGCCTCCTTCCGAAGTACGGCTCTTCTAGCTTGCCATCCCAGCCGTTCCTCAAGCTGATCTACGCTCTTTTCATGGGGAGCGAGATCAATTGGGCTCGTATCATCCTAGATAAGATGGAATCGTTTGAATGTATCTGAAAGTCCACCAAATCAGCTCACATCCCATATCCTTGCCTTTTGACCCTTGTTTTTCGTCACTTCGGCGTCCCTCTCCCTCCCGATGACCAGCGTCCTCTTGGTCCTCCCCTAAATGCGACGGCCGTCAAGAAGTCTCTTGCGGTGCTTCGTCACGTTCAGAGGACGACCCCTTCAGCTTCAGCTTCAGCTTCAGCTCCTGCTCCTACTCCTACACTCGCTGAGTTTGCAGTTTCTCTGAGACGTGTTGAGTCTCGTGTTTCTCGTTCTGAGGAGATGCTAGCTCGCATCTGCTCTCACTTGGGCATTGAGGTTCCTCCGTCAGTTTCTGACGATGAGAAAATGGATGAGGCTGAGCTCCAGGAGCTTGTTGGATCTCATGTTCGTTTGTCTGCTGTGGCTGCTTCTACCGGTGCTCCCGAGAGCACGCCTGCTGCCACCATTCCTTCGGTGGATGTTTCTGCTGGTGCTCCCGAGACCACTCCTATTGCGACTCTTCCTTCTGTGGACACTCCAGTCGACCCAGTGACCACCACCCCTTCTACAGAGCCTGTTGCTACTGCTGATCCTTCCTCCGCCTCCTGAGTTTGCGTTGGAGGACTCTCCCATGTGCATCTGGATGATATATTTTGTAGTGAGAGAGTGGGGCAGGATAGTTGGTGGTTATGGATTTTTGATATTTTGGATGTTTTGATGATACACTTTTTGTTGTATGTTCCTTTTTGATGTCTGTTGAGACATATGTTGTATGTGTGCATCGATCTTTCGATCGTTTTTATGTATGTTGGCTGATGTATATATTTTGTCGTACCATGTTTTATATATACATCGTGTTGGCATTTACTTCTGCGTGCACATTATATATTTTGTTGTCTCTGATGTTGACTTCGTCGCTCGATGACTATCTTGATTAAATAGAAATTATTTCTATGATAACATAGAATTGTTTTCCATGCACTTAATTCATCAAGAATGTTGATATTGGAGAGTATGTTCCATAACTCAATATGTGAAATTGATTTGAGTTTTGATGATTTTATTTTTCGATTATCGACTATGGTCTCGTTGGCAGCTTTGATTTACTTTGTATTTTACCATGGTGTCATTTGGACCGTGGTCGTATTCTTCGACTCCCGTGCTTTTATTTGTAGCCATTGTTGTTGTCGTTGATCTCCTCCCACTCTTTTTGCTAATGCCAAAGGGGGAGAGAATTAATAATGACGATGTGCTTAATGATAATTTAAAGCAATTTACCGTGAATCTAATTTGATATGTTAGATTCAGGGGGAGTTAAGATATAAAAATGGATTTAGATCCTAAATTTCAATAATTGAATTCTCATTTTATACTTTACTCGTCTGCTTGATGCTTATGATTATTAATTTATTTGGAATTAACGTGTCATCAATGCAAGGGAGTAAGTAAATTTCTTTTGATTCATTATTATTGCTTATTATTTATGTTGGTTTGTCATCACCAAAAAGGGGGAGAATGTTGAGTATTGATTCCCCGGATTTGTTTTTGATGATGAACAAACATAAATATCGTGAACTAACTCTTTGTGAGCGCAGTTATGGAGATCGTCGCCAAAATTCTATGAACATCAAAAGCGACGTCTCAAGACTTCTCAAAGCACAGGATCGTGTGCCTGAAGCTTCGTTGAAGCTCTAGGAGCATTATTGAAGTCAAGAGATTCGGATTGAAGCTTTTGAAGATGATTCGTCAAGTTTTATTTATAGTCGTCTAGCTTTTTTCGTAGAATGTTAAGCCTTGAGTAGGTCTTACATGATTATCTTCATAACACTCATATCTTAGAGCTAGGATTATCTTAGAAGCCCATACAAACTTTCCCGAAGCTTCGCTCTTCAGTTCGCGGCTTCTGGTGCATCTTAGTTGGTTCAAGAAGAAGAAACAACCGACTAGATGGCAATCTAGTCGGTCGACAATCCTTCTTGAACCGACTAGATCTCCTTGCTCAATTCAGCCTAGACACTATTGATCAATTAGTCGGTCCAAGAAGGTTCACCGACCGACTAGTTGTCAAACTAGTCGGTTAGGAATCCTTTTTAGACCGACTAGTTAAGCTTTCATTTTTCAGCCTAACTTACTGTTTACAGTTAGTCGGTCAAAGAACAACGACCGACCGACTAGTTGTGCAGTTGGAATTTGTTCTTAAACCGACTAGCTGTCTTTGAATTCAGCCTATACCTTTTTCATCTCTTAGTCGGTCAAAGAACACTCACCGACCGACTAGTTGTGAAACCAGTCGGTTGGCAAGTCTTCTTAGACCGACTAGTTCTATATTCCCTGAACTTTCTATATTGGCTGTGAAGCTGTTAGTTGGTCCATGTTGAATCACCGACCGACTAGTTATGAATCTAGTCGGTTAGTGATCCTTCTTAGACCGATTAGACTGGTTCAGAAATAGATCCGTTGGAGCATTAAATGCACGAATTTTCACTCTCTCTCTTCTTTATCCTATATAATCTTGAGATGCTTCTTCATAGCATTCAAGGTTGATATTAATTGAAGTTTAGAGAATCAAAGAGAAGCATTTATTTCTCATTTCCAAGCTTTCATTTCTCACAATAATCTCTCCTCACTCTTATTCCTAAAGAGAGATTCTCATTGATTGTGCCATTCAAGCCAAGAGCTTGATTCTAGGTCACCAACATCTCCCTAGGCTTCTATTGCTGGTTAACTTCTTGGATCTAGGGTTTGGTGCCTTCTTCTACTCCAAAATCCTCCTTGCCCTAAAATCGTAAGTTTACTCAAGGCATAGGGTTTTGTTGGTAAGCATTTCTTACTTCATTTACATTGCTATTGTAAGTATTACTCTCGGTTGTGAGAGTTGTTTGTGATACCAGTGTCACGCCCCGCTTCCCAAAAACGTGGAGGCGAAACGTGAGAAGGTCCGCTCAAACTTGAAGCTACAAAGCTGCAAGTCTGATAAGCGTCAATCACTTTTAAACTGCAGGTCCTTGCAACGCGAAACGAAACAAAGATAATAATAACGAAAAGAGACAAAAGAAACATCTCAGAATATCCATAATAATAAATCTCAACATCGCAGAAAAAGCCACCAGGCTAAAAGAAAAGAGTCTAAAAGAGGCCCCAACATGGCCAACAAAAGTACAAAGGTACGAAAACAAAGTAATGGTGCGAGCACCGACAACTAACAGCAAGCTAAAGTAAAAGTAACTCCACAGTCACTAAGACTGGTCTCCGGTGTCCTCGTACTCCTCAACGAACGTAGGCTCAGGCTCAGCGTCAGCAAACACCTCGTCCTCAACAACTGTCTCTGGCTCAGGGTCTAACATGTGACACCCAAAAGAGCAAGGGGCACATGTCAGCAAGTCTGGAAGACTTGTGCAAGGAAACTGAAAGTAAAGCAACCTAGCAGTTCTAGTATGATGCAATGGCATGGCAGTTAAAGTATGAGTGCAACAAGTAAGGTAAAGTAAAGTAAGGTACGAGCATGACATTTAAACATGGCATGGATGACAAGCTATACAAGTAACACTCACTAGTACAAGACAAGAAAAGTAAGCACCTCGTGCACAGAGTTCACGCCTTACAGCTGAAGAGGCTGTACGGGCAAACTTCTACGCTGATTGGTCGCTCAACCCTACTCCTCCACGTGTATCGAGCCAGGGCCTTACCCCCGAACGGGAATGCTCGCTTCTGGACCACGAGCCAGGAAGTGTTTTTCATGTTGGCATAGGGGTGCACCTAGCCCGGGACAAGCAAGTACAAGTATGTAGCGTGTGCTACGAATGCGACATTCAATGCATGGATGACATGACATGGCAGGTAGTAAAGCGTAGAGGTAAGGAAAGTAAACATGACAGTTTAGTATGCATGATCAACAAGTTTAAAGGGTTGGATCTAGCTTCGTTGTCAAGCTAGATCATTTAGGTGACGGATCTAGTTTCGTTGTCAAACTAGATCAAGTAGGCGTCTAGCCAGCTATCATTTCACTGACTAGTCTCTTTTACGCTGAAAGCAAGGAAGTGGCCTAAAAACATGGCCCTACACAAGAGTTGGCAAGTTTCACTTGCCTTCAAGTATCACATCTGAGCAATACCGTCCAACGAGTCCAAAATCACAATAATCCTATGTGCACAAGTCCACCGGCCTACATCCGTTTTATTAATCTTGATTAGTGAATTCTAAAACATTTAAAATACTTTAAAAATACTGATTTTAGTCTTGATTAGCATGCACTTGGGTTGGGGGTCCTAGGGGTGCAAAGCGTTACCTCAACACGACGCGAAAGCTACACCGGCGTCGTGTAGCGACGCCGGGG
Organism: Scilla litardierei; assembly: GCA_030789695.1. Taxonomy (NCBI): domain Eukaryota; kingdom Viridiplantae; phylum Streptophyta; class Magnoliopsida; order Asparagales; family Asparagaceae; genus Scilla; species Scilla litardierei. Next base: position 9,312 of record JAULAV010003843.1, read on the forward strand.
GTTGGAATAATAATATCGCGATCCAAGTCCAGATTCCAATTAGATTCCTCGCTGGAAGTTTCAGAGCAATCAACCGGGGCGACGATTCCAGATTCCAAAGCTAGCACGTGTGACGACGGGCAACGACGTGTCGCAACGTCGTACGCGGAGAATCCTCGAAGAGCAAGCACCAAGGTGGGGCCCACAGTAGTCATAGGGACCTTTGGGGGACCCACAATACCTCTGGAGAACTTGGGGGGCCCACGGAGGCAAGTGGTGCGACGGGTGCGGGGTTGCGACGAGTGGCTCTCGATCGTACAGCCTCGGTGCGGGGAGATCCGTCGGTCGTGCACAGAGGATGCGGGGTTGCGGCGCTTGGGGGTGTGCAGCGGTGCGGGGCTTGCTTGGTGCGGGGTCTCCTCTCGGTCGGAGCGGTAGGTCGGCTCGGTCAGGCGCTTGGATGCGGGGGCTGCGATGTTGCAACGTTGCAACGCTTGCAACGCCGGTCGGTGCGGAGATGGGGGCTGGTCGGGCACGGTGCGGAGCGGAGCGACAGAGCGGGGGTTGGTGCGGAGCGGCTGTGCGGGTTGAAGCTCTCGGTCTGACCGATGGCCTCTCTCGGTCAGAGCAAGGGAACGGAGGTGGGCGGCAGCAGCGGGGTGCGGAGCGGCTGTGGTGCGGAGATGGGCTCCGGTCGGAGCGGGGGAACGGGGGTGTTTTCCTCAGTCGTGCGGCAGCTGTTCGTCGCAATGTTGCGACGAATCGTCGCAACGTCAATTTTGGGTTTTGGAAGAGGCTAGGGTTAATTTCTTGCGAAAATAGGTCTTCCTAGGGGTTGTTTATATAGTGTAGATGGGTTGACTTGGTCTAGGGCTAAATCTAATAGGATTAGAAGTTCAAAAATATTTAAAATTTAAATCTCAACTTCTCCAACTCACACAAGGATTTGACTTGGTCCAAATGAGCTGAAAATTGGCTCAAAAATTCTTTAATACGTTTAAAACTCAAATAAATTTTATTTGGCCGAAAATAATTTAAAATCTAATTATTAAAAATATTCTAAACCTTATTAAAAATATAAAAGTGGTCAAATAAACTCCAAAAATTATTAAATAAATATCGGGGTGATCGTGATGACGAATGTGAGCTAACTGAGAAGACGGATCTCAATTTCGATGTCGGACGACGAAACTAAAAATAGAAACGTCTCCCGTCAAAAGTGAAAATCGCCATGTCTCATCGAATAAGATTAAATTGTGGAAAAACGACTCGAGAAACGTCGTTCCAAATTAGTGCCACTATTTAATACTCTCAGAGACGTTCACAACAGCATATCACACAAAAGTGTTCACAAACAAATAAAGTCTAAAATAAACACGTGCACGGCCAAAAGCACGTGCACGAACAAGGTACGACGAAAAGTGGTCATTACATCCTCCCCACCTTAGAAATGATTCCGTCCTCGGAATCAACATCAAGCACTGCTTGGGAAAAGGTGCGGGAAACGCTCTCTCATCTCCTCCTCACGTTCCCAAGTGGACTCACCAGGGGAACCGTGACGCCACTGCACTCGAACCAAGTCGACGGTCTTATTCCTCAGCTGCTTCTGTCGACGATCCAGAATCTCAACTGGCTGTTGATCATAAGACAGATCCGGACGAACCATAATTTCCGAGAAATCCACAGCATGGGATGGATCACTAACGTATCGACGTAACTGAGATACGTGAAATACGTCGTGAACTCCCCCCCAGCGACGGTGGCAACGCCAAGCGATAAGCCACAGCTCCAACTCTCTCCAGAACATCGAACGGTCCAATGAACCTCAGACTCAGCTTGCCTCTCTTCCCAAATCGAATAACTCCGTGGTTCGGAGAAATCTTCAGAAAGACATGATCGCCCGGCTGAAACTCCAAGGGTCTCCGTTTGGCATCAGCCCAATGCTTGAAACGGTCCTGTGCAATCATCAGCTTCTCCCGAATGTTCCTCACAACATCCACGGCCTCCACGATCATCTCCGGTCCTAACAGCTCCCGATCTCCAATGTCATCCCAGCTCAGTGGCGATCGACATTTCTTTCCATATAGCGCGGCGAAAGGCGACATTCCAATACTCGCCTGGTAGCTGTTATTGTTGGCAAACTCAACGTGATGGAGATGATCCTCCCAAGATCCCTTGAAGTCCAACATGCACGCTCTCAGCATGTCCTCCAAAATCTGAATCGTCCTCTCGGACTGGCCATCCGTTTGCGGGTGGTACGCCGTGCTGAAACTCAGACTCGTACCCAAGCTCTTTTGCAGACTCTGCCAAAACTGAGATGTGAATCTCGTGTCTCTGTCCGACACGATACTCACGGGGACTCCGTGAAGTCGTACAATCTCCTGCATGATTCACGTTACATCACTATCTAAAATAGGAAAAGGAAATAAAATCGGAGAGTAAAAGAATTTACCTCCATATATCTCCTCGCTAGCGTCTCAGTAGACTGTCCTACTCGGAAGGGAATAAAGTGCTCTGATTTGGTCAATCAGTCTACGATCACCCAAATCACGTCATTCTGCTTCGGACTCCGATGTAGTCCAGTCACGAAATCCATAGTGATGTGATGCCACTTCCACTCCGGAATCGGAAGCGGTTGCAGCAACCCTGCCGTACGCTGATGCTCCGCCTTTACTTGTTGGCAAACCAAACACTTGGCTACACTCCGAGCCACACTCCTCTTCATACCATGCCACCAAAAGTTCAGGCGAAGATCCTTGTACATCTTGGTCCCACCCGGATGCACAGAATACGGCGAACTGTGTGCCTCCACCAATAATTCCTCTCTGATATCTCCAGCTGGCACACACAACCTGGCTCCAAATCTCAACGAACCATCCTCGTGAATCAAGAAGTCAGTCCGCAGACCGGCTTCCACCTGCTCCCGAATCTTCACTAGCTTGGCATCCCCAGCCTGTCCAGCCTTGATCCTATCCACGATCGTCGACTGTATCTGCATGCTCATCAACGAAGAAGTCTCTCCAGGAAGAATAATCTCGATACCAGACTCGTAAAAATCCTGCTGCAATCTCCACTGCGAGGTCAACATCATCACCGCTGGTAGTCTGCTCAGCGCATCCGGAACCACATTCACCTTGCCAGGGTGATACTGCAAGTCAATCTCGTAGTCTGCCATGAGCTCCAACCATCGACGTTGTCGCATGTTGAGCTCCTTCTGCGTAAAGATATACTTCAAGCTTTTGTGATCGGTGAAGATCTTCACCTTCTCACTCAGCAGGAAGTGCCTCCAAATCTTCAGCGCAAACATGACGGCAGCCAACTCCAAATCATGTGTCGGGTAATTCTTCTCATGAGCCTTAAGCTGATGAGAAGCATACGCAACCACGTGCCCATGCTGGTGCAACACACATCCAAGACCCTTGCCAGAAGCATCGCAAAAGATCTCGAATCCTCCACTCCGATCAGGCACAGCAAGTACAGGGGCAGTCGTCAACCTCTCCTTCAGGACACCAAAAGCCTTTTCGCAATCATCAGACCAAACGTATGGTACATCCTTCCGTGTCAGTCTGGTCATCGGCTCAGCAATCCGGGAAAAGTCCTTAATGAAACGTCGGTAATAGCCTGCAAGCCCAAGGAAACTCTGAATCTCTGACGCTGACTGCGGAACCGGCCACTCTCTGATAGCCACAATCTTCTCGGGGAAGACGTCGTCGAACTCACGTACCACAGCTGGTCTACTCTGCTCCATCTGCATAGCAACAATCTCCACCGGCTTGGCCCGAAACCTGACAGGGCCAAGCGAACTGCTACCTCGACTGAACTCAAACACCGGATGTCCTGTGATCTCGAACACCACCTTCTTCCTCCGACAATCGATCGTAGCATAGAAACTCGCTAGCCAATCCATTCCAAGCACTGCATCGTAGTTGATGATGTCGTGGACAATAAAATCAGTGTAAAGCTCATGTCCACAAACCACCAAAGGGCAAGAATTGCACCCACGATGCACCGAGATAACGCCATTTCCTGTAACGATGTTCCAGCTCTTGAGAAGAGGGGAAGTCGTCAAGGAATGCTTCTCCACGAAGCTCCGGGATATAATGCACATCGATGCACCAGAGTCAAAGAGGACTCGTGCAGGAAACGTGCAAACCAAAATCACACCTAACAAACAGACTAACAATCAAACCTATTCTAACAAACAATCATATGCAAGCAACAACCATAATCTAACAATCAAAACTAACCAAGGAAAGAACAACTAGACAGAGGGTTACCTGCGATAACCTCGTCCACAGCCTCGGTCTCCACTGCAGTCATCAAGTAAGCCTGCCTCCTGTGCTGAACAGCCTGCTGGTACGCCTGCTTCTGCGGAGGAAGAGGCGCTCCACGTCCAGTAGGTACAGGTGCTCTCTGCTGCAAGGGCTGGGCTGCAACTGGTCCCCTCTGTAGCTGAGCTCCATCAGGTCCTCTCCTCAACTGGTTCGCATGCTGACAATCCCTCGCTACATGAGTAGCGTCTCCACAGATCAGGCACTGCCCCAGAAATTTCCTGCACTGCTCCTTGATGTGACCAGTCTTGCCGTAGAAATGGCAAGTCTTCACGGTAGGCCCACATGGCCTCTTAAACTGCACTGTCTGGGTAGGCTTGAACCCAGGCATGGCCACTCCTCTGGCCTGCTCCATAGGCCTCTTCCCAGCTCCAGAAATCTATCCTCTCTTCAGCTTCGCAATCCTCTCCTGTCTCCGAGCAGCTACCAGCAACTTCTGATATGACTCCATATCTGTCGTAGACATCAGACTCTGCAAGTCTAGGGAAAGGCCCTGCAGAAACCTCTGAGCCTTCTCCTCAGCATCCTCCACCATCTTCGGCGCGAAGCGACTCAGCCTAGTAAACTCCTGGTGGTACTGGTCCACCGTCAGATTCTCCTGCTTCAGCTCAATGAATCGCTGCAACATCTCCCTCCTGGCAGCCTTCGGAAAATACTCCTCATCGAATCGAGACTTGAAAGTAGCCCAAGGTATCGGGCTCGCCAACAGCTCCTCCTCTGCATCCCACCAGTTACGGGCATTATCCTTAAGCTGCTTCTTCACCAGATCAACCCATCCAGCCGGGTTGACCTTCGACATCTTCAGATTATCCTCGGTATTCCTGATCCACTCCTCGGCAGCCAACGGTCCTTCAGATCCATCAAAGTAAGTCGGGCCCAGCTCCCGAAACTGCTTCGCTCCTGGCTCGAAGCGAGGGGCACTCTGGGTATTCTGGAGCATGCCCTGCTGCACATGCATCATCTGATGCATCATCCTCATGATCTCAGCATTGGTGGGCTCTCTATCCGGCTCCTCAGCACGATTGGGCCCACTACCAGATCGGGTCTGTTGTCGTCCAGCCATCTAATGACATAGAAAACGAACAAACAAATTAGACTCAAAAGCTTAATGACTTGGATGTTGCAATTTATTTAATGGGCATTCCGTTATTACCGTTGTTCCGTTAATTCACAATTGCAAGAAGCACCTGCATGGGCCACCAACAAAACCTGTCACGCCCCTCTTCCCAAAACGGTGGAGGCGAAGCGTGAGAAGGTCCGCTCAGACTTGAAGCTACAAAGCTGCAAGTCCGATAAGCGTCAATCACTTTTAAACTGCAGGTCCTTGCAACGCGAAATGAAATAAAGATAATAATAACGAAAAGAGACAAAAGAAACATCTCAGAATATCCATAATAATAAATCTCAACATCACAGAAAAAGCCACCAGGCTAAAAGAAAAGAGTCTAAAAGAAGCCCCAACATGGCCAACAAAAGTACAAAGGTACGAAAACAAAGTAATGGTGCGAGCACCGACAACTAACAGCAAGCTAAAGTAAAAGTAACTCCACAGTAACTAAGACTGGTCTCCGGTGTCCTCGTACTCCTCAACGAACGTAGGCTCAGGCTCAGCGTCAGCAAACACCTCGTCCTCAACAACTGTCTCTGGCTCAGGGTCTAACATGTGACACCCAAAAGAGCAAGGGGCACATGTCAGCAAGTCTGGAAGACTTGTGCAAGGAAACTGAAAGTAAAGCAACCTAGCAGTTCTAGTATGATGCAATGGCATGGCAGTTAAAGTATGAGTGCAACAAGTAAGGTAAAGTAAAGTAAGGTACGAGCATGGCATTTAAACATGGCATGGATGACAAGCTATACAAGTAACACTCACTAGTACAAGACAAGAAAAGTAAGCACCTCGTACACAGAGTTCACGCCTTACAGCTGAAGAGGCTATAGGGGCACACTTCTACGCTGATTGGTCGCTCAACCCTACCCCTCCACGTGTATCGAGCCAGGGCCTTACCCCCGAACGGGAATGCTCGCTTCTGGACCACGAGCCAGGAAGTGTTTTTCATGTTGGCATAGGGGTGCACCTAGCCCGGGACAAGCAAGTACAAGTATGTAGCGTGTGCTACGAATGCGACATTCAATGCATGGATGACATGACATGGCAGGTAGTAAAGCGTACAGGTAAGGAAAGTAAACATGACAGTTTAGTATGCATGATCAACAAGTTTAAAGGGTTGGATCTAGCTTCATTGTGAAGCTAGATCATTTAGGTGACGGATCTAGTTTCGTTGTCAAACTAGATCAAGTAGGCGTCTAGCCAGCTATCATTTCACTGACTAGTCTCTTTTACGCTGAAAGCAAGGAAGTGGCCTAAAAACATGGCCCTACACAAGAGTTGGTAAGTTTCACTTGCCTGCAAGTATCACGTCTGAGCAACACCGTCCAACGAGTCCAAAATCACAATAATCCTATGTGCACAAGTCCACCGGCCTACATCCGTTTTATTAATCTTGATTAGTGAATTCTAAAACATTTAAAATACTTTAAAAATACTGATTTTAGTCTTGATTAGCATGCACTTGGGTTGGGGGTCCTAGGGGTGCAAAGCGTTACCTCAACACGACGCGAAAGCTACACCGGCGTCGTGTAGCGACGCCGGGGGTTGGAATAATAATATCGCGATCCAAGTCCAGATTCCAATTAGATTCCTCGCTGGAAGTTTCAGAGCAATCAACCGGGGCGACGATTCCAGATTCCAAAGCTAGCACGTGTGACGACGGGCAACGACGTGTCGCAACGTCGTACGCGGAGAATCCTCGAAGAGCAAGCACCAAGGTGGGGCCCACAGTAGTCATAGGGACCTTTGGGGGACCCACAATACCTCTGGAGAACTTGGGGGGCCCACGGAGGCAAGTGGTGCGACGGGTGCGGGGTTGCGACGAGTGGCTCTCGATCGTACAGCCTCGGTGCGGGGAGATCCGTCGGTCGTGCACAGAGGATGCGGGGTTGCGGCGCTTGGGGGTGTGCAGCGGTGCGGGGCTTGCTTGGTGCGGGGTCTCCTCTCGGTCGGAGCGGTAGGTCGGCTCGGTCAGGCGCTTGGATGCGGGGGCTGCGATGTTGCAACGTTGCAACGCTTGCAACGCCGGTCGGTGCGGAGATGGGGGCTGGTCGGGCACGGTGCGGAGCGGAGCGACAGAGCGGGGGTTGGTGCGGAGCGGCTGTGCGGGTTGAAGCTCTCGGTCTGACCGATGGCCTCTCTCGGTCAGAGCAAGGGAACGGAGGTGGGCGGCAGCAGCGGGGTGCAGAGCGGCTGTGGTGCGGAGATGGGCTCCGGTCGGAGCGGGGGAACGGGGGTGTTTTCCTCAGTCGTGCGGCAGCTGTTCGTCGCAATGTTGCGACGAATCGTCGCAACGTCAATTTTGGGTTTTGGAAGAGGCTAGGGTTAATTTCTTGCGAAAATAGGTCTTCCTAGGGGTTGTTTATATAGTGTAGATGGGTTGACTTGGTCTAGGGCTAAATCTAATAGGATTAGAAGTTCAAAAATATTTAAAATTTAAATCTCAACTTCTCCAACTCACACAAGGATTTGACTTGGTCCAAATGAGCTGAAAATTGGCTCAAAAATTCTTTAATACGTTTAAAACTCAAATAAATTTTATTTGGCCGAAAATAATTTAAAATCTAATTATTAAAAATATTCTAAACCTTATTAAAAATATAAAAGTGGTCAAATAAACTCCAAAAATTATTAAATAAATATCGGGGTGATCGTGATGACGAATGTGAGCTAACTGAGAAGACGGATCTCAATTTCGATGTCGGACGACGAAACTAAAAATAGAAACGTCTCCCGTCAAAAGTGAAAATCGCCATGTCTCATCGAATAAGATTAAATTGTGGAAAAACGACTCGAGAAACGTCGTTCCAAATTAGTGCCACTATTTAATACTCTCAGAGACGTTCACAACAGCATATCACACAAAAGGGTCCTAGGGGTGCAAAGCGTTACCTCAACACGACGCGAAAGCTACACCGGCGTCGGGTAGCAACGCCGGGGGTTGGAATAATAATATCGCGCTCCAAGTCCAGATTCCAATTAGATTCCTCGCTGGAAGTTTCAGAGCAATCAACCGGGGCGACGATTCCAGATTCCAAAGCTAGCATGTGCGACGACGGGCTACGACGTGTCGCAACATCGTACGCGGCGAATCCTCGAAGAGCAAGCACCAAGGTGGGGCCCACAGTAGTCCTAGGGACCTATGGGGGACCCACAATACCTCTGGAGAACTTGGAGGGCCCACGGTGGCAAGTGGTGCGACGGGTGCGGGGTTGCGACGAGTGGCTCTCGCTCGTACAGCCTCGGTGCGGGGAGATCCGTCGGTCGTGCACAGAGGATGCGGGGTTGCGGCGCTTGGGGGTGTGCAGTGGTGCGGGGCTTGCTTGGTGCGGGGTCTCATCTCGGTCGGAGCGGTAGGGCGGCTCGGTCAGTCGCTTGGATGTGGGGGCTGCGATGTTGCAACGCTTCAATGCTTGCAACGTCGGTCGGTGCGGTGATGGGGGCCGGTCGGGCACGGTGCGGAGCGGAGCGACAGAGCGGGGGTTGGTGCGGAGCGGCTGTGCGGGTTAAAGCTCTCGGTCTGACCGATGGCCTCTCTCGGTCAGAGCAGGGGAACGGAGGTGGGCGACAGCAGCGGGGTGCGGAGCGGCTGTGGTGCAGAGATGGGCTCCGGTCGGAGCGGGGGAACGGGGGTGTTTTCCTCAGTCGTGCGGCAGATGTTCGTCGCAACGTCAATTTTGGGTTTTGGAAGAGGCTAGGGTTAATTTCTTGCGAAAATAGGTTTCCTAGGGGTTGTTTATATAGTGTAGATGGGTTGACTTGGTCTAGGGCTAAATCTAATAGGATTAGAAGTTCAAAAATATTTAAAATTTAAATCTCAACTTCTCCAACTCACACAAGGATTTGACTTGGTCCAAATGAGCTGGAAATTGGCTCAAAAATTCTTTAATACGTTTAAAACTCAAATAAATTTTATTTGGCCGAAAATAATTTAAAAATTAATTATTAAAAATATTCTAAACCTTGTTAAAAATATAAAAGTGGTCAAATAAACTCCAAAAATTATAAAATAAATATCGGGGTGATCGTGATGACGGATGTGAGCTAACTGAGGAGACAGATCTCAATTTCAACGTCGGACGACGAAACTAAAAATAGAAACGTCTCCCGTCAAAAGTGAAAATCGCCACGTCTCATCGAATAAGATTAAATTGTGGAAAAACGACTCGAGAAACGTCGTTCCAAATTAGTGCCACTATTTAATACTCTCAGAGACGTTCATAACAGAATATCACACAAAAGTGTTCACAAACAAATATAGTCTAAAATAAACACGTGCACGGCCAAAAGCACGTGCACGAACAAGGTACGACGAAAAGTGGTCGTTACAACCAGTCTGTGGGAGTCACATTTTCATTTGTGTATGCTTTGATCTTGTAGAGGTTTTCTACAAGAATTTCATAGTGCAAATTTGATTTAGAGGTTTCTCACTCAAGTAGCCGGAGGGGATCAGGGTGTTTGGGACGTAGGATCACCGGGAACAAGTCAGGGAGACTTGGGTGGATCCGAACCCGTTATATCGTCTGTTTGCGATTGTCTTTTATTGTTGTCAATTTTCATTTCCGCATTGTTGGTTGAGTTTGCAAGATAATTAGGAATTATACTCTTGATTATTTTAAAGTACTATTCACCCCCCTCTAGTACTTGTGCAGTAGCTATCAGGGCATTACAGTCTTCACTTGAGGGGGGAGCGAGCGCATAGCTCGGCACATGTCCTTTTTCTCCAGTTTGAGAGGCGAAGCGTTTTAGGCTTGCCCCGGAGTCTTTACTTGAGGGGGGAGCGAGCGCGTAGCTCGGCCCGTGCCCTTCTCCGGTTTGGGTGGCGAGTTCGGATCCTGCCTCGGAGTCTTCGTAGGGGGGAGGGAGCCGTAGCTCAGCCCGTGCCCTTTTTCTCCAGTTTGGGCGGCGAAGCTTGTTAGGCTTGCCCCAGAGTCTTTACTTGAGGGGGGAGCGAGCATTTAGCTCGGCCCGTGCCCTTCTCTGGTTTGGGTGGCGAGGACGGATCCTGCCCCGGAGTCTTCGTAGGGGGATGGAGCCGTAGCTCGGCCCGTGCCCTTTTTCTCCAGTTTGGGCGACGAAGAGTGTTAGGCTTGCCCGGAGGTCTTGAGGGGAGAGTGAGCGTGTAGCTCGGCCCGTGCCCTTCTCCGGTTTGGGTGGCCATGACAGATCCTACCCCGGAGTCTTCACTTGAGGGGGGAGCGAGCGCATAGCTCGGCCCGTGCCCTTTTTCTCCAGTTTGGGCAGCATAGCTTGTTAGGCTTGCCCCGGAGTCTTTACTTGAGGGGGGGAGCGAGCGCTTAGCTCGGCCCGTGCCCTTCTCCGGTTTGGGTGGCGAGGACGGATCAAGCCTCGGAGTCTTCGTAGGGGGATGGAGCCATAGCTCGGCCCGTGCCCTTTTTCTCCAGTTTGGGCGACGAAGCTTGTTAGGCTTACCTCGGAGGTCTTTACTTGAGGGGGGGAGCGAGCGCGTTGCTTGGCCCGTGCCCTTCTCAGGTTTAGGTGGCGAGGACGAATCCTGCCCCGGAGTCTTCGTAGGGGGGAAGGAGTCGTAGCTCGGCACGTGCCCTTTTTCTCCAGTTTGGGCGACGAAGCTTGTTAGGCTTGCCCCGGAGGTCTTCAAGATCACGGGTACAGATTGAACAATTCCTCCCCCGCATTTTTCCCTTCCAGTTTGGGTGACGAGCTAACGAGCTGCCCCGGAGGTCTACAAGATCACGGGTACAGATTGGCCAAAGCCTCCCCTGCATTTTCCCCTCCAGTTTGGGTGGCGAGCTGACGAGCTGCCCAGAGGTCTTCGAGATCGCGGGTACAGATTGGCCAAAGCATCCCCCGCATTTTTCCCCTCCAGTTTGGGTGGCGAGCTGACGAGCTGCCCCAGAGGTCTTCGAGATCGCGGGTACAGATTGGCCAAAGCCTCCCCACAATTTTTTCCTCCAGTTTGGGTGGCGATCTGACAAGCTGCCCCGGAGGTCTTCGAGATCGCGGGTACAGATTGGCCAAAGCCTCCCCCGCAATTTTCCCCTCCAGTTTGGGTGGCGAGCTGACGAGCTGCCCCGGAGGTCTTCGAGATCGCGGGTACAAATTGGCCAAAGCCTCCCCCGCATTTTTCCCCTCCAGTTTGGGTGGCGAGCTGACGAGCTGCCCCGGAGGTCTTCGAGATCACGGGTACAGATTGACCAAAGCCTCCCCCGCATTTTTCCCCTCCAGTTTGGGTGGCGAGCTGACGAGCTGTCGCGGGTACAGATTGGCCAAAGCCTCCCCCGCATTTTTTCCCCTCCAGTTTGGGTGGCGAGCTGACGAGCTGCCCGGAGGTCTTCGAGATCGCGGGTACAGATTGGCCAAAGCCTCCCCCGCATTTTCCCCTCCAGTTTGGGTGGCGAGCAGACGAGCTGCCCCGGAGGTCTTCGAGATCGCGGGTACAGATTGGCCAAAGCCTCCCCGCATTTTTCCCTTCCAGTTTGGGTGGCGAGCTGACGAGCTGCCCCGGAGATCTTCGAGATCGCAGGTACAGATTGGCCAAAGCCTCCCCCGCATTTTTCCCCTCCAGTTTGGGTGGCGAGCTGACGAGCTGCCCCGGAGGTCTTCGAGATCGCGGGTACAGATTGGCCAAAGCCTCCCCTGCATTTTTTTCCATCCAGTTTAGGTTGTGAGCTGACGAGCTGCCCCGGAGGTCTTCGAGATCGCGGGTACAGATTGACCAAAGTCTCTCCGCATTTTTCCCCTCCAGTTTGGGTGGCGAGCTGACGAACTGCCCCGGAGGTCTTCGAGATCGCGGGTACAGATTGGCCAAAGCCTCCCCCGCAATTTTCCCCTCCAGTTTGGGTGGCAAGCTAACGAGCTTCCTCGGAGGTCTTCGAGATCGCGGGTACAGATTGGCCAAAGCCTCCCCTGCATTTTTTCCCTCCAGTTTGGGTGGCGAGCTGATGAGCTGCCCCGGAGGTCTTCGAGATCGCGGGTACAGATTGGCCAAAGCCTCCCCCGCATTTTTCCCCTCTAGTTTGGGTGGCGATCTGACGAGGCGGAGGTCTTTGAGATCGCGGGTATAGATTGGCCAAAGCCTCCCCCGCAATTTTCCCCTCCAGTTTGGGTGGCTGTCACACCCCGCTTCCCAAAACGACTTAGGCGAAGCGTGACTAAGGCCCGCTTAGGCCGGAGCTGTGAAGCCCGGACCCAATAAGCGTCTGTGTGGTATTCCAAGACGAAGGAACAGGTCCCTGCATGTTAGTACAGAACAATAAAAGTACTGAAAAAGAAACATTCATTTTATTCCAAATTTAACAATCCAAAGTACTGAGAGTCTAACAAAGCCTGACTCGGCTACCACAACAGAAAAGTAAACTACTGGTGCAAGCACCCAACCTAGACAGAAAATAAACGGTGCTACGCACCCAACTAAACTGTAAAGAGGCCCATGGATCAGCAACGTGAAGACCTCTAGATGTGGTCCTCCTCGGGCACGTACTCTGGATCGACGTCCTCCGACTCTACGTACTCTGGCAGGTCCGCCTCGTCAACGTACTCCGGCTCGATACCTGACGTACAGCACCCAAGAGAAAAGGAACTGTATGTCAGGTAAAGTCTACACAGAAAATGTCAGACTCTACTGCAAGTGTATTTAATTTAAGACAACGTTTTACTGGTTGATTAGCATGCTGGGGTTATAGCAGAGTAACAAAAGTAAACGCAGCAGGAAAGGTAAAACGCGCCAAGCGGTAGTCGTAGCGTATGCTATCGACTACGGGACTAACCTAAGAGTGACGGGACAAGACGGGACAAGTCAAGACGGGACAAGACACGTGTGACACGAAAGGGTTCACGACTTATGGTTCGAGGGGGATCTGACCCTCTCCCGTGCGCACGCTCAACCTTACCCCAACCCAGGAACTCAGGACAAGAAGGTACAGGGATCACTTCCGCTAGGGAAGCATCCGAAACGCCCGCAGGCTTTTTGTATAACAGGGATCACTCTCACATGGAGAGCATCCGAAACGCCCGGAGGCTTTTTGTGTAACCGGGATCACTCTCGCGTGGAGAGCATCCGAAACGCCCGCAGGCTTTTTGTGTAACAGGACACGACACAGAAGGAATTGTTATTCTAGGGGGTCCACACGCACGCACGCACAAGATAACCCTACGGTGTCAAAAGTTGTTGCGCTTAGACTTCATCATCAAGTCTAAGTCGTCAGGGCGGGTCCCGGACGCTATCATTTCACGTCCGGTTCTATTTGTTCACAGTTTAATAGTTCTAACAGTCTAAGGCCTAGGCATGGCCGGAAATGCAAGTGAATACACTTGCCTGCGGTGGCGGGCGTATCGTCCGTTCGGGGTGTCTCGTCCACGCGTCTCGTCCGCGGTAGTCCGTCTGAAATAGGGTCACGGCGGCGGTGTCAGGTCGCGTTTTCAATAAGTCCTATTTAGGGTTTGTTTCTAGATTGTCGGGAATACCCTATTCGTCAAAGTCACATTTTTGGTGTTCCGTTCAACCTAGATCGACTACTACCCTATGTGCACAGAAAGTTGTCTGATTGTCGATCTTTCTACGGTGAGCAGCGTTTTACAAGTACTGAAAGTAAATTTCGTTCATGTTGTCAAATTTTAGTTTAGGGTTTGATTTTGCTACGGTGTGGGTTTGCTATGAGTTCGGGGGACCAACCTCTCCGGTGTTTGATGTAGGATGGACGTAGCGTCTGAACGGTGAGATCTCCTCGTCGTCTACGACGTCTCGGCTACGGGTAGCGTAGCCGAAAACATTCTAACAGCGAACCGGGAGTGCGGGCAGCGAACGGGGATAACGGACAGCGAAGATGAGCCCGAGCGGTCCGTAAGAGGTGCTAGCGGCGTCAAGGGGGGTCTCGAACAGCGAGCAAGGAGAAGCAAAGGCCACGGGGCCAAGACAGCGAACAACGAAGGCGAAACATCGACACGACGTCACCGGAACACAGCCGAGTGCTGACGTCGGTATGGAGGAGCTACCGAATGGGTTTTCCGGCCTAGGGGCTGACGTAGGGGGTGTCGCCGGCCTGAGGGTGGTCGACCGTGACCTAGGGAGGTCACGGAGGCGCTCTGCTGCTCGTCGGTGGCCGGAAAAAGATTGGAACAAGGCAGCAGTTACTGCTGCCGTTCACAGCAGCGACCAAGGTCACTGGAGGAGGGTTTCCAGTGGCCCGTACGCTCCTCCGGCGGTCAAGGGGGTTAGGCGGCGCTAGCAGGTGGTCGGCGACGCTGGGGAAGGCAGCAGCGCCGGCGGGGATTTCTGCAGCTGTCACACGGCGACGGCGGCTTTTCCAGGCAGCTGCGGGTGGTTGCGGGGAGCCGAGCGAAGGCGGTCAGCCGTGCGGCGATCGGGAAGGCGGGCGGCGATCGGAGAGTGTCTGCCGGTGGTGAGGGTAAGGTGCGAGGGGAGAGAGACTATCGGGGGGTTGTTTTTGGAGTTGCGGCGGCTGTACAAGTTCAGCCCTAGAGTTTTTTGATGTTCACGTGAATAGAATCTAGGGCTAGGTAGGGTTTTAAAAAAAAGGTTATTTTGATAAGTAGTTATAGGATTTATAAGTTAAATGGGGGAGATATAGAGATAGAGGGTGTAAAATTAGGGGAAAGTCTAGGGAACAATAGAGGGTGATTATTAGGAAGGATACGCATGAGCTAATCAAGGGATTTAAATCAGATCTGATATCAATTTTGAAATTCAAATTGATTTGGGGAAGATCGACGGTTGAGATTTAATCGGGGAATAACTCTCGCTACGGGCGTCAAAAAATTAATCCGAAAATACTGGGACGATCGTGGAGACGAGATGCACGGAACTACAGAGTCTGATCATGCGTTACGCCTACCAAGAATTTATGTAAAATCGGGAACTGCGTTTTGAGATAAAAGACTAAAACACCCCTATCATTCCAAGTCGTTTTGCGAGAAAACGAGCAGTGAAATGACGTTCCCAAAAATTACTATAAAATTCTACACTCCCATACGATCACAACGGCATATCACATCGCATATATCGGAACCCAGAAAGTGCCAAATAAAATACGTGCACGATAAAGCACGTGCACGTAGAAAATCCATAAGGTCGGAAAGCGACCGTTAGAGTGGAGAGCTGACGAGCTGCCTCGGAGGTCTTCAAGATCACGGGTACAGATTGGCCAAAGCCTCCCCCGCAATTTTTCCCTCCAGTTTGGGTGGCGAGCTGACGAGCTGCCCCGGAGGTCTTTGAGATCGCGGGTACAGATTGGCCAAAGCCTCCCTCGCATTTTTTCCCTCCAGTTTGGGTGGCGAGCTGACGAGCTGCCCCGGAGGTCTTCGAGATCACGGGTACAGATTGGCCAAATCCTCCCCCGAATTTTACCCCTCCAGTTTGGGTGGCGAGCTGACGAGCTGCCCCGGAGGTCTTTGAGATCGCGGGTACAGATTGACCAAAGCCTCCCCCGCATTTTTTCCCTCCAGTTTGGGTGGCGAGCTGACGAGCTGCCCCGGAGGTCTTTGAGATCGCGGGTACAGATTGGCCAAAGCCTTCCTCGCATTTTTTCCCTCCAGTTTGGGTGGCGAGCTGACGAGCTGCCCCGGAGGTCTTCGAGATCACGGGTACAAATTGGCCAAATCCTCCCCCGAATTTTACCCCTCCAGTTTGGGTGGCGAGCTGACGAGCTGCCCCGGAGGTCTTTGAGATCGCGGGTACAGATTGACCAAAGCCTCCCCCGCATTTTTTCCCTCCAGTTTGGGTGGCGAGCTGACGAGCTGCCCCGGAGGTCTTTGAGATAGCGGGGTTGGGGTCTAACCCTTAGTCAGGGTTTCGGTCGATTGGTATGGGATTTGACATGGGAGTGACCCTTCGTTCCCACAGACGGCGCTATTTGTTGCGGGGTAGAACTCGTGTACAATGAATTTGTATTATGGGGAACCAAGGGCACGGTGGTTATGCTAATGACGGGATTAGGGTAGGCTATTTGACAAGTAGTTGATGGGGTGATGAGGATAAACTTGTTACGGAAGTAGACCACAGTATCGGATCCAGTAGGATGCAGCGAAGGGGCCGTCCGGCCTAGGATGAGGGCGAGCACGGTCGGTGATGATGAGCTGACCTGCGCAAGGAGAAACTCATCAGAAAGGCCGGGTTGGGGTCCAACCCTTATCCTCTCGGATGCCTAAGTCAGTAATAGGACTTAAAGCGGGGGCTAGGCACGCAGGTCGGACTGAGGGTGAGTCGACCGTACGTGACGAGCTATGAGAGGAAGAATAATGATATGGACGACCTTTGCTCTTGTGTGTGAGTAATAAGATTGAGAGTAAATTTTGCCCCCTCCCCCCTTTGGAGGCGAAGGGGTATTTATACATGGTGGAGGCGGTTAGGTGGTGCTGACTTAGCATGCTGACTTGGCGTGCTGAGCTGGCCCTGCTGTCAGCGGAAGCTTCGGACAAGGATGTCAAGATCAAGGGTGTCAGCCATGCTTTTGTCAGACGGTGCAACGACCAGTGGCACTTTTATCAGTGTGTCAGGGCCGAAAGCATCAAGTGTCAGGGGGGCGCAGCAGCCAGGGGGTGCTTTGTCAGATGGTCGGGCGGCGATAGTGTCAGTAGCGTCCTTGAACTAGGTTGTTTGTCATGTCCAATGTGCCAAAGAACCGTAGCTCGTCCGGAGGTCGTCACCGTAGCTCGGCCCCCGTAGCTCGT
>JAULAV010003844.1:0-24169 GCA_030789695.1 Scilla litardierei
CAGGTTCGTACAAATGACTTCAGGTCTTAAGGACCAGCTTGCCTAACATCACTATAGAGTTATTATTGGCAGTTCAGTTAAAGATTAACCATTTAATAACTCTAAGTTGGTCGTTCAGTGAACTCATTCTCTAATGAGCACAAATGCCTTGTCTCCGACTTCGCCAGGCCGAATGACTATGAGATCATCATTACCCTTAAGGTAAGACCAAGACACAATGGTCTATCCGAAGTGCCGATATCCTATTCTCGACACATCTATGACCATGAAACGTTTATGACTAAAGTTCTTATCGGTCAATTACTTCCCACAATCTAGAACTTCATCTAGATACGTAATGACCTCACTTTAAGTCTAAGGAAATTATCTAAGTATATAATACATGAAATATATACTAGGACAATTTGCACCGTATAATTATTAGAACGAGATGTTTATCTTAGGATAAATGCCTCAAGGGCACACATCTTCCTACAAATCATGTATTAGGATTTTAACAAATTCAAATTACAACAATTTATAATATAGCCTTTTATCAAATTTATTATCAGAACGTTTAAAATAATAATTGTTGGAAAGTGCTACCTTAATCAGGAATTAGGAATTTAATTGTTGTAATAATTTATCAAACATAGCATGTCAATCTAAAATTTATCTCATAAGTTGTAGAGGAATTTTAATGACTATCCTAATAGGCTTTCTTGAATTATCAAATAATATGCAAGAAAATAGAATTACCATTAAAACATGTCAACTAAATTTTATCTCATAAAATTAGCATGCGAACTAGCAACTTAAAATATCACATAAAATTAAGTTACTTACTTTTTAATAATTATCTCATAATTATTTAAATGAACAACTGATTAAAATTTATCATATAAATGATAGCATGCATCTTAAAATTTATTACATAAATAATTTTAGAGCATCTAAAATTTTATCTTATAAAATTAAGTTGTTCCATTTTTAATAATTATCGCATAATGTTAAAACTAGATAATCACATTATCATGTTCTAAGCAAACATATATGCATTTATATTCATTGCAGTTTTTAGATCAAAATAGACCTGGCTCTGATACCAATATTGGGTTTTTGAGGGACCCTAAGGGCATAATTCTATACTCGTCCTACGTCGGATGGACGATAGAAACATAAACATCAGCGGCAAAAAATAGAATTATTAAACAATTTAATAAAACGCCCTAAGAATATCAAAGACCCTAGCCAGGATCTTTACTATCTTGGGGTGGGTCTGACCAGCCCCAAAATAGATCTAAACTACTGCAATAATATAAATATGAAAGCATTTAAAAACATACCTGTAACTTTGCTTCCGCATAAAACAAAGCATCGATTTCAGCAACTTTAGCTCCCCGAAGCTAGCTGCCTCCGCGCCTCCGAAACTGCCCCCCCCCCCCCCGAAGCGAGCCGACACCGCGCCTCCAAGTCAATCACTCGCCAAAGAAAGTATCACGTGAGTGTGATGCGGCTTCGGATCAAATTCAGTCCTCCTCGTCTTGTTAAGACACGAATGGAGGAACGCAAGAATTAAGGAGATAATAATTTTTGTCTCGAATCGAGCGTGCTCAAAACTTTTCGGAGCTCCTCGATTCGGAGACTATGCATTTTTCCAAGGGGTGTCAGCCCCTATTTATATAGGAGGCCAGACCCCTTGCTCGTCTCACGAGCAATGTGGGATTAATTAAAATTAGTGGAGAAAACTAAGTTAGTTTGCCTTACACTAAGGCTAGACTTCAACTAATTTTCTCTCCCTCACCCTTGAGCTTCGAAAGTGATACAGCATATCAATTCGAAGAGCTATGAACGGTGAACGCATAGAAACAAACGGCTGTCAATTCCGACTTCGTTTAACCCCTCAAACAAATGCTCAAAGTTGAGCAAAAGTCATGAATCCGCTAAAATCGCAGCCGTCACAAACCCCCTTAGGGTTTCTGAAGTGTGGGCCCTTGGTGGGGCCCACCATACAGCTGGGCGCGCCCCGTGCTCAGCTCGCCTGGTGCGCCCGCCCGAGCTGGGCGAGCGGGCTCAAACCCGCCCGCTGGGCAAGCGGACTCGAGCCAGAGCCCTCCAGGCGGGCTCTGGCTCGAGCCCGCCTAGACCCGCCCGCATCAGCGGGCGGGTCTGCCCGCCAGCCAAAACTGGCAAAAAAACCCCAATTCTGGCCTTTTGGGCTATTTCTTGAGCTCTACAGCTCTGATTGAGCCAATTTCAGATCTGTTTGAAAGCATGGTTCGAATGGGACTATCCCAAGGAGCCATGTTACCATTTTTATGCCTTTTGTTATGTAAGATATTCTTGTAAACATTTTACAATATAATTTCAACTATTTTGCAGCATATGCAACAATCCTTATAGTATTCTACTAATGTTAAAATCACAAACATTTTGCGACATTATTAAATCCCATTTAATATAGACATATTGTCACAAACTCTTTGTGACTTCAATTATTCCATGCACCCGAGTGCACTCCTCCTGAATTCTTCCTATTACTAAGACACAAATCCCACTCGGTGTGAGACCCTACAGCCTAACCCTACTAAAGGTTGAGGCTCGAAACCCCTAGACGACAAAGACCACGAGCAGCAGGTGTCGCCCCTGTTTTGACATCATAATTACGTGATTGACCCATTGACAAAACTGTCGTCGGGACACTCTGATTGTTAGAGATAAATACCGCAGTTTTAATCATTTCGTCATAACTATGTCACTGCATAGCCTATGGTATGATAAACCGTCAACCCTACTAGCTAGAACTAGTCAGCATACATCAGTCGTTGGTATGTCCATGTTGTACTTCCTACAACATACCCCGACCGAGGTTTTGCACAAAGAACCGTACTGAGCTTGTGACACTAACTTCCCTAAACGGAAGAGACGAATCATATCGTAGTCACTACTTACCTCGTACGCTTCAAGTGTCACTCAACCTAAGACCTTTCAACGAGTGAAGACTCAAGACTAGATCATAAATCTAAGTGACACCATTCACGCACAGGTTCATACAATGACCTCAAGTCTAAAGGACCAACTATCCTATCATCACTAGAGAGTTATTAATGATAGTTTCAATTAAGGTTAACAATTTGATAACTCTTTATTGGATCGTTCAGTTGACTCATTCTCCAATAAGCACATGTGCCTTATCTCTGACTTCGCCAGGTCGAATAATTATGAGATCATCATTACCCTTTGGACAAGACAAAGACAGAATGGTATGTCCGATGTGCCGATATCCTTTTCTCGACACATTTATGACCATGAACGTTTAAGACTCAAGTTCCTATCGGTTATTCACTCCCCATAATCGAGATCCCCATCTAGATATGTGAATGACCTTACTTTAAGTCTAAGGAAACTATCCCAGTATTAAAAACATTTAGTCATACTAGGATAATTAGTAACATTTATATTTGAACAAGATGTTTTCTAGGATAAATTGCCTCGAGGGCATGTATCTTCCTACAATTATATGCTCTAAGAATGAAGCAGTGATCATCGATGAAGGACCACATAGATGAGCTAAATACAATTGTGATGGATCTGCCGTGAAAGTCTGTTAAGATTGATGATGAACAAGCCGTTATTCTTCTATGTTCGTTGGCGGGAGGACTTCTCGAACTTCATTTGTTCCATGATTTATGTAAAAATGACATTCGTCGTTGAAGAGGTGAAGGCAGCTCCCCACGTGGAGATTATATGTGAAAGGGTCCATGGTAGAGACCTAGGGAGTAACCACAATGTTGCATTGTATATAAGAGGAGGTTGGAAAAGAAAGGGGGCCAGAGTCACTTCAAGAAGAAGGGTCACTCTAAGTCCTGGGAGTCCAAAGAAAAGAGAGATAACGCTTGCTTTATTTTCAAGAAGAATGGACATTAGAAAGGTCATTGCCCTAATGACAGGGAAACAAGAAAATGCAGAGGTGCCCTAATGCCAGGGAAACGAGAAAAGGCAAAGGTGTCTATTTTTCTGCATCCGTAAGATCGAGAACAGGGAGATACGAGATGACAGTGATCACGATAACAGAGGTAAAGGTCAGATATTCGTAGTAGGAGCGTCTGGAGAGGCACATGGTGCATGGTTGATGGACAGTGGATGTTCCTTCCATATGACTCTTCATAGGAGTTGGTTTTCGATGTATCGTTCCCATGAAGATGGAGGTTCTATTCTCATGGGGGAACAATGTCGCATGTAAAACAGTTGGAATTGGAACGGTCCGAATCCGCATGCACGACGAGATCGTGTGTACCATTGATGACGTCAATATGTGCCCGATCTTCAAAAAAGCCTCATTTCCATCGGCGTGCTAGATAATGTTGGATGCAAATAAGCATTGGAGAATAGCCAGCTAAGGATGTCCAAAGGAGCCATGGCTGTGATGAAGGGAAAGAATGTAAGGAACTTGTATGCCCTACAAGAAAACACAGTGGAAGGCGAAGCCGATGCCACCTCTTCTATCTCATGTGACAGATACTTCGCAAAGTTATGGCATTATAGATTGGGTCATCCATGCGACAAAGCACTTGATATTCTTTGAAGGAGAAAGTTGATTGGAGCTAGTGAAGATAACATGGAATTTTGCGAAAGCTGTGTTTTCGGGAAAAAGACAAAGCTACAGTTTGGCACTGGAGAGTAGTCTAGCAAGGGTCCCCTAGATTACATACATTTAGATGTGTGGGGGCCGTGTCCTATGATATCGGGAGGTGGTGCTAGGTACTTTTTCCTCTTCATCGATGATTATTCTCGAAAGTGTTGGTTATATCTAATGAAGACAAAAGATCAAACTTTCGAGAAGTTCAAGCAATGGAAGACCATGGTGGAAAAGCAAACGCGAAGGGCAGTTAGAACCCTAAGGTCCGACAATGGAGGTGAGTTCACCTTAATGGAGTTCACGGGTTATTGTAAATCCCAAGAAATTCGATGACATTTTACAACATGGGATGATCCATAGCCGAATGGGGTAGTCAAGAGTATGAACCGAACATTACTGAAAAGAGTGCATTGCTTGAGGCACTCGTCCAGATAGAAGGAATTTTGGGGGATCATTACTACCGCCGTGCACAAAGTGAACCGAGTTCCATCAACGACGATCAATTACCAAATTCCAGAGGAGAAATGGAGCAGGAAAGTCAGATATTAATCTTACATTCGCATCGTTGGGTGCTCGGACTATGCATATGATAAGGGGACAAGTTGGAGCCGAGGGCAAAGAAGTGTATTTTTCTCGGCTATAGCGACGGTGTGAAAGGGTATCGCTTGTGGGATCCGGTGGCCTACAAGGTGTTCTTGAGCCGACATGTCACCTTCGATGAGTTTGTGATGCTTGGGTGAAGCAGACTCATTCGGATGATAAGGAGACACACGTAGAGCCCGGATAGGAGACTGTTAAGCTCCCAATCTCATTTCTTTGGAGATCGGGCAAGGAGCCCATTGTTGAGGTCCCAGCTGAGGGACACGATGAGGTCCAGGGAGAGGACCAAATGCAGACACCCGTTCAAGTTCAGGCACGTGATGAGGTCCAAGCCAATGACGTGCGGAGATCCAAAAGGGCAAATAAGGCACCCGAATGGTTAGGGGCTTGGGACTACATGACATTTTCTTTCGATGACATGGCAACATATACTTTGAATATTGAGCATGAGGAGCCGTTGACCTATGGTGGAGCAATGAACTCAAGTGAAGTTGCAATTTGGCAAGGTGACATGGAAGAAGAGATAGAGTCGCTCCACCACAATGACACGTGGAACTTAGTCTGTCTACCAGAAGATAAGTGTGACATTGGCTATAGATGGATCTACAAGATCAAAGAGAGCTCAATCGAGGATGGTAGTGATGTGAGGTTTAAAAGCTCGGCTAGTGGCCACTGGATTTGCTCAACGAAAGGGAGAGGACTACAATGAGATATTTTCTCTAATGATTGGATACACATCCATTCGAGTGTTACTTGCACTAGTCATATCTAAGGACATTGAGTTAGAGCAACTCGATGTCAATATTGCATTTCTACCTGGGGAGTTGGATAAGGATATCTACATGCACCAACCGGAGGGATTCGTGTTGAAAGGAAAGGATAACATGGTCTGCAAATTGAAGAAATCCTTGTGCAGACTAAAGCAATCGCCGAGGCAATGGTATAAGAGATTTGACAGTCTCATGTTTGGGTTAGAATATGAGCAGAGCGTTAAAGATCAACGTGTACATGTGCATACATTGGATGATGAGCCCCGCATCTATCTATTGTTATATGTGGACGACATGTTGATTGCTTCCTGAAACTTGTTCGAGATAAGAAACTAAATCTGGAGCTGGGTAGAGAGTTTGCTATGAAAGACTTGGGCCCGGCAAAGAAAATCCTAAGGATGGAGATTACCCAGGGGTAGTAAGTAGGATGAGCTAAAGCGTTGTCAGAAAAGGTATATTCAGAAAGTTCTCGTCTGTTATGGTATGGAGAGTGCAAAACCCGTTATGACACCCCTTGGAGTTCATTTTCAGCTTTTGGTGCCACAGTCACCGAACACCGATGATGAAAAGAAACAGATGTCTCAAGTGTCATATGCTAGTGTAGTGGGGAGTCTCATGTACGCGATGGTTTGCACACGTCCAGATCTTCCACATGCAGTCAGGGTGGTGAGCAGATATATGGTAAACCCTGGGAAGAAACATTGGTATGACGTCAAGTGGATCATGCGATACTTGTGTGGAACAGCTGGTGTCAATCTGCATTTTGGCAGAGGCGACGGAGTTGTGTTGGCCATGTTCTATGACTCGGATTATGATAGTGACAGGGACTTGCGAGATCTACCATGGGGTATGTGTTTATATTAGGCACCACAACGGTGTCGTGGAGATCAGTTCTGCAGTCGGTGATTGCATTGTCAACCACGAAAGCTGAGTTACTTGTTGCAGTGAAAGCTGTGAAGGAGGCAAAGTACCGCATGAGTCTTCTATAGGATTTGGGCATGCCATAGAGATTGTCGACGGTGTTCTGTGATAGCCAGAGCACCATACACTTGACAAGAATCATGCCTATAGCTCGAGAACCAAACACATTGATGTACGTGACTACTTCCTGGTTGAAGAGAAGAATAGTGTAGATATGTTCACCAAACCAGTTCTAGGCATCAAGCTCAAGACTTGCTTGAGATTGATTCATATGATGTTTTGAGTGTCGCCAGAGGGCGCGGATTTCGAGGACGACGAGGAGGTATGTGGAGTGGCGGAGGATTTCTGATCAGGGTAGAGGTTACCCAAACACAAGTAAACCATACAACTGGCTAGGAAGTGTGGCTTACAAAAAATTGACCAAGCACAACAATATCTTCCCAAAATTTAGGCATATTGGTCAAATATAGGTTCAACTTGGGTAGGGTTATTTCTTGAGACCAAAGATCCATAAAGATATGGTAATGAAGAAAGGTGCAAGATTATTCCTCAACCATAACTTAGGTACAATAAGAGCAAATCAATGTTGGCATGATTGACGAGGGGGGTAGAAAAGTGATAGTGGGAAGCATACTATGCTAGGCAAGCTGAGCAAGAATATTTTCCTTATGGTGAGGTACATGCCTAGTGATAATATGATCGATCTGAAGGGGCCTGATGATAGGGACATGACGGTGAAATTAGTATATGATACCTATTTTTATAGTAAGCTAACTAGAAATAAATAATGACTAAACGAGGTGGTTCGATTCTATAAGGAAGGGAGCATGGTCAATAGTAGAGATTGCATGCATGAGGGAAATAGCTTTACAACTTTAAGTCAAATCATAATAATGGGTGGTGGGGTACATTAGGTATGAGACTCATGTATTAGAGGCAAGGGTAGGGTCAAAGATGCAAGGGTAATGGACGCGGGGTCTTTCAAGAACCCATATATCAACCCAAATTTTAGTAGAGCTACCATCACCAATGTTGAATCGATACGATTGAGAACCAATGAGGTAGTATCCAGAATCGATCAACAAAACTAGGAGGCTAAGGGATGTGTGGTGGCGTTTTCTTCTGAAACCCGGATTTATGCAATGCCACCAAGACCCATTTTAACTGATAAGACAAAAAACCTCTTTGCTACTTGCTTAGCAAGGCAATCCATATCAAAGTGTTGGATAGAATGAATGTTCAAAATCATGGTTCTTAGGAGAACAAATAGTAAACCAATTGATAAGGCCCACGAGGGCCCACGACTTCTTTAAGAAACATCACGTACAGTATTTCAAACAGAGAATGATACATTTCAGTGCATGGGAAGATCTTAGGATGTGCATTGGGATTACAGAAAGAACTACCAAGATCAACATTATATGAACCGATAACAAGATTAGATGTTTACTAATGTGCAAGCCACGAGTTAAAACAATTATAGTTTAGGGAACTTACTGATCTTGGATTTGTTACATGTAATCAAGATGCCTAAGTAATCAAAATTTTAGGAAGAGCATGTGGATGTAACGAACATCTTTGTTGCTCTTAAAAAAAGCTAAAGTGACCTATTCATATTGTAAGACAACTGTAATTTATAATGATTGACTTTCTTTTACCTAAATCCATGCAATATAGAGTAAGAATGTAATATAAAAGCTCAATTGCTAACTCAAAGCCATGACCAAGATAAATGTGCCATCCATAAACAATAATGATTTTTATGCCACTCCATACAATGCAATATAGAGTATGGGAGAAATCAGAAAGGCAAGCCATGCCAAACAAAGCCATAAAGATCATCAATGTGTAAATTGCTGGAAAGGAGTTTCAAGAGAGCTTGAATAGTAATGATTAATAGTAACAATGATAGATGGTCACGAATAGAGTATTTTCTACAGTAGCACCATGAATACCGCATAACATAGCATTGCCTAATACTCCGACAACTCCCATCATATGAACCATGTTCAACTTCCAATTACGAAGCCCTTGGAAGAAGAGGCTGGATTGAAATAAAGATGCTACACCAGAACTGGGTGCAAAGGACAAACCAGATTGACCCAGCGGATAAATCAGGAATACAGAACCAAAAACAAAAATTGGACCATTGGCAAACAATGTTCATAGATCAATGCGTATGGGTGAGTTCACCTTGTCAAGCAATTGAAATGAAAATCATTGAGATACTTTCATTAACCCAATAAATAGGAAGCCCATCTGATAGAGAAGAGCATGAAGGAAATCCCACCAACAGGAATCGAAAGCGTTGTCTATGTTAAGTTTAAGTAAGCAGAATTGTTTCTTGTTTCAATAATCTTTCCAGATATAGTGCCATGTTTCTTAGATAGGCAAGACATTGTATTTGATGTTGCAAACTTCCAAAAGGTATATTGTTCCTAGGAAATAATTGTATAGAGAAATGGCTTGAGCTGGCAAATTAGAATTTAAATGTACATATTATAAGTGGTGTTACATAGACTGATAGGGTAGAACTCTATCATCTTGGAGGCATAAGTCTTTGTAGGCACAAAAGTGATAATGGTCTTATTCCATTCTAATGTAAGATATGAGTAGTCAAAGAAATTAAAGTTACCGAGCAAACATCTGGGCCAACTACATTCGAATGATCTTGGAAGAATTCTACCGTGAACCAACAGATATCAATATTTTTTCCCCTCGAAATCTAGCACACTATGTTGATAATCTCATCATCAGTAACTTAAGCTAGAAGGGTGGATTTATTGTTAGGAGGATGTTTAGAGATCTAGAAGTTGGAACTAAAGGTTAGAACCTAAAATTATGACATGTCTGTAGATGGAAATGCATCAACATTGTGTTGAAAGTCTTTCAAGTTTCAACAAATGTTTTAATATCTACAGATGGCTGTGAGCCTAAATATTTCATTACTATGTTAACCACATAGAGATTGTTGGCCACGAAGAATGTGGGTAAACCCAAAATTGGGCGAAGCCCTATGTTGGTAATACATTAGCGTACAATAGCAATACCATTCTAATGGCTTTCATAGTAGACTGGGCATCCAAAACAGAAGTGAGAAGCATGCATACAAAAGCAGCAATTGGTGGTCAAAAGCAATGAAAGAGAACATGTATCTTGGAGGTCGGGACCATCTAGGACCAAAAGTGGTAATTCAGTCCTATGTCAAGTTTCTCATAGATTTGACATGTAAAGAAATTGTGATTATTACACCAAGTGTAGGGGAAGCTGGTAGATTGTAGGGAGTAGTTGTTCACATGGCTAACAAATTGGTAGAAGTCAGCATTATAAATGGACATGTGAGGTGTCGTACCGCATCACTTCTTATAAATGGCAAGTATGGTGTTGAAATAGCCTAGATGAGATATGGCACAGTGGAGTGTAATAGTGCTCAAACTTCATTGAGATGTTTACTTCAAAATGGTTGATCCCTCCCCTAGCACATCAAAATAGGTGGCTATCTAAGGAGATCAGTTGAAAAGGCAGACTAAGAAAAACATAAAGAATAATATAAGGCAATAAGCGGTCCCTAAAGCTTTACCAAAAGGTGAACATCCCACTAGAGAGACCATTCATGAGTACAAAACACCCAAAACAAACTATAACCAAAATAAGACACACAAAAATTCCTAGAAGCATCTTCAAAAAAAATTGACTGGAATAAAATAACGATAGCAGGCTCAAGCTCCTGAATCAGAAAACAAAGGTGTAGTCATTACGAAGCTTTAGTTGCTCTACGGAATTACCCGAAGAGGATTTGATGAATGGAATGGTGGGAATTAAATTTGTCATCTACTTGCATCATATTATAAGTTTATAATGCTTATTATAGGAGTGATGGTGGGCAATATGAGTGTTTGGGGTATGGGAGCTTGCCGCTAAGGTGATTTATAATAGATGAATTTTGGGTGTACTTGAATTGGTATTGACATACAGTAGGACCAAGGGCCAAGGAGAAGGCAATGTTGCCCCTGAAGAAAGTATGAAGACCATGTCCTTAGGCAAGGTTAAAATGCTAAATTGACTACAAGGTGGAGTGGACCAGGAGCTATGACACAAGGACTGACATAGAGAATTGGGGTTGTTATGATTACTTATTCATTAATTAATGATAAGTAAATGCAGACATCTAAGCTTGTTATCAATGTGAATAAGGGAGCGGTGAATACTTGATTTCGGGACCTATTAGAATAATATGCATTGTTCAAGATTGGCAATAGAGTTTATCATATCAATGGAAGAGGTATCTACTAGGGCCAGGTTTAGGTACACATTCATATGTTCCAGTTCAAGACCTACTGGAATTATATGCATTCTTCAAGATTGGCAATAGTGTCTACCATATCAATGGAAGAGTTATCTACTAAAGCCAGTTTTCGGTTTAGATGCATTGGTTACAGTGGCCACAACTGTAAGTTATTGGGTAGATGTGTTAGGGAGGTTGGAGCAGGCAAAATGGTAACCACAGCAGGTCATGTTGCTTGTGGAAATGGGGAGCATTATCAAGGTTGGGAAGATAGTCAGCTGGCACAATAACCTAAATCAATTAGTTATAGATGATGATCAGTTGGCAGTAATAAAAATGTTAGGTAATCTGTATATCCAAGGACAAAGAAATGATTGAAGAGTTAGTGTTAAGTTATGGACAAAGGGGCCCGTTACAACTAGAGCCTTCTTCCAAATCACCACAACATAAGCTGTAGTAACATGATATTGGGAAGGTGATGGCATGAATACTTCATTTTGGTCTGGGATGGTAATGCAATGAGTTGGCATCATCATTATTATTATGGCATTTGTTATTAGGCAAAGCTTGTCAACAATAGAAGGTCGCCTATAGCTATTGTAGTTAATGCAAACTCAAGGATGTTACTTAGACTCTGGGTAAGTATAGCGATCATGCCCGTTAAAGGGAAGGTAGTCCTTATAGGAAGCACATTGTTTGTATATGAAAGATTACACACATGGGTGATGCAACATTCCTCCTATTAATGCTAAGCCAATTAAACTTGGTACGCAAGCTAAAAGTTTTACCAATTCATGACAAGAAGTCATCTGTCCAAATCTCGTAGAGAACATCATGCATATACTCCTATATAAGGACACCATTAAAAGCATAGAAACTTAGGATAATTCCCTAATGCCAAGGCATTACAAGTGGTTAGGAGTTTTTGACTTGCCAAGTTCTAAGGCTTAAAATATGGTTTTGTTCCTTAAAATGGACATCATACACCATAGCTAAATTAGGATCATGTTGTGAACTGAACAGTCTCTAAGATGGATGCCAAATCCAAGGAAGGCACTACCTATGGATATCAAGGAAGGAATGGCACCATCACCAAAAAAGAAGAAATCAATAAAGAAGCTTAGGAAAATGTTGTGATGTTGTGTTGTTTAATTAGCTCCTAATTGAACAACACAAGGGTCAATCCCAGTCCACTAAATGTTGTGTTGTGCACAATGTTGCAAAAAATGGCCTTATCCACTAACAAGAGCTTATGAAAGATGTAGTGAATAGCTCCATAAATCCTTATTGAGTACTTTTGTAAGATGGGAGATTGAAGGATGTAGTTATAAGGTTAAAAAGCTTGTAATCTAAACTATTTAGATCAAGTAGCAAACGACTAAAAATTTAAAATTTTATTAACTAGCTATCATGCCCAAAAACTACTTCTAATCAGTGATAAATGAAACATAAAGGTTGTACCTTTACACAAGTATACTCAAGCAATACTCACAAATCCTTAATCTCTTTTGTTAAAGACCAGAGGCATCGTGTTCACCTCCTACTAGCACCGCCTTTGATCTCCTTTCTCTAACTAACGTCTTAGATGAATCACATATGAAGAACGTCATCACGATCAAACCACCTTCCTTTGCTAGAGCGAATAAGAAGGAAAAACTATATCTTTGCCTCAAGAGAGATTGGTCAAATCAGGTATGTCAAGGGGCTGAGGTAGCCCCCTATTTATAGGGCTAGGGAAGCCGAGTATAATTCGGAGTGAGTATTCGCATCGTACTCAACCTCTCTCCAAATAGAATTTTCATCCTAAATGAGTTCTCAACGCATTGAACTTTTGATTACGAATTGGAGTGGATTCCCAATTGAATCCTATGACAAATTCACGTCCTGCCATGTTAGCATTAGTCGGCTAATCGACTAGCTAATGCAACTAGTCGACTAGCTACTCTTTGTAATTTTTACAGTCTACCTAGTCGTCGAGTGCATTAACACTAGTCGACTAGTCTATGCTGACGTGCTTTGTTCTACTCTTCTGATCACAACCCTTTGTGATCTTAACCTTAGTATATCATATATACGCATAGTTTCTTCATTCGCTTCTCGTGAGGAGTTCATCATCAGTGTGAGACTCTGATAGCCCGATTCCTACTATAGTTGTGGCCACGATCTCCATCATGCCAATGATCGGTAGTGTCTCTAGCTGAGTGTGCCAACCATCGGTAGTGTCTCTATCTGAGCGTGCCAATCCCCACTTCCGAATTGTCATTATCTGGTTTGGAGGCTGGAAACACTCCGAGGTAATCTAGGCCTTACCGTGACAGATTCTGTGCATTCTGGTCTCTTTGTCATCATTATGTCACTAAGATGTCTAAGGTACTATATCTGGTCAAACTCCACTACACCTTTAAACCCTTTGAGTTAAATGTGATCCTATAGTTAATGGTTAGATGACATGTGTTAACTCTTTATCAAGTTCATCTCCTTCCTTGGCCATGGATTTACAATGAATCCATTTACTCAACTGCGACACTAACCTCTCATACCGGATAAGATGAATCCTGGTAGCATGGCCAATCCCTTCACATGCTTCCAATTATACTCAACATGTATCTACATGTCATCTATGAAGCCAGCAATCTGTAAAGTATAATCTTTCACATGCAAGGTCTTTTCGCACATCCCCGGTCAAAGGACTAACATGTACCTACTGCTAGTAGAGATCTTCTGTTGACACTCAGAGTATGTTAACCATACATAAGTATCTTTGGAGAGTCGTTCTGTGAACTTGTTCTCTCACCAAGCACATGTGCATTATCTAACGATGTCTCTTCACCGAGTGACTCTTGAGGCCAGTCACTATCATCCAATAGTATAGATTAATGCACATTGGTCTAATCGGAATATCGATGTCCTGTCTCGACATTCCACTAACCAGAAACATGATGCGTCTAGGGCTTTTTGAGGAGATAAAGGTAGGATTTTTATGGAGTAGGAAGGTAAAAATAAGATTTTTATTATGAAACGCAGATCTGAAGCAATTAAATAAAGCTACTATAATAGATCTAAGGGCTAAATTACTCCAGGGAATGAAAGATAATTAGCTAGCAATTAATCTAGGGCTTCAGGAAAATAGACTTACAATCCAAATCTTTGATAAGAAGCTAGGGCCGGCCGGCCCTATTGTTTACGTGGGGAATTAGCAACATGTGTTGAATTACAAAGCAACACCCCTCCTTGTCGCGGATCTATGAGTTTGCCACCAGGTCCGCGATGGACCCGTGCCTCCTCTTTTGGTAAACCCGCACCGCTGGCTCTGCCGTACCCCCCTTAATGGGCCCGCGCCGCATCATTCCCCCCAAAAGTGACACCTTGTCCTCAAGGTGGAAGTCTGAGAATATGTCTCGTATCACCTCACGGGCATCCCACGTAGCGTCATAGTCCGACAGCCCTCACCATCTGATCAACACTTCTTGTTTCCCTTCTGCGGTATGTTGCACTCGGTAAGCTACTGGGGCTCAAGCAACACCTCCATGTCATCAGTCAGAGTGGGAGGAAGAGTAGGCAAGAGAGTGGTTTCCAACAGCTCGTCTCAACTGCGATATATGGAAAACTGGGTGGATGGTAGAAGTAGCAGGTAACTTCAGACCACGCCACCTTTCCGATTTGGGAGGTAACCTCAAATGGCCCATAATAGCGGGCTGCCAGCTTCTCATTGCTCTTACGAGCCAGTGTCTTCTGTCTGTATGGTCGCAGCTTAAGGTAAACCTGATCCCCTACCGCTAAATGTACATCCCTTCTGTGCTCGTCCGTCTTAGTTTTCATAATCTGTTGGGCACGTAGTAAGTGTCTCTTCAGCTCCTTCAAGTGCCTGTCTCGCTCCTCTAAATACTCCTCAACCTGTGAGACTGGAGTCGTGCCCTTACTGTAATGGATCAATTGGGGAGGGTCCCGCCCGTACAGAATGCGAAAAGGGATGCTCTGTGCTGCCGAGTGGTATGAAGTGTTGTACCAATATTCAGCCCATGCCAACCACCTGGCCCACTGCTTTGGTGAGTCTGAAGCAAAGCACCTCAAGTATGTCTCCACGCTCCTATTCACCATCTCGGTCTGTCCATCTGTCTGTGGGTGATAGGTCGTGCTCCTCTTCAGCTTAGTCCCCTGAACCTTGAATAACTCTTGCCAAAAACTGCTCATAAATACATTATCACGGTCTGACGCTATGGAAGCAGGGAACACATGCAAGCGGACCACTTCTCTCATGAACGTTGTAGCTACGATCACCGCTATATAAGGATGCCTCAAAGGTACGAAGTGTACATATTTGCTGAGGCGGTCTACCACTGCGAATATAACACTGTAACCCTCTGATCTGGGCAGCCCCTCGATGAAATCCATGCTAATATTCTCACAAACCCTCTTCGGGAGGGCCAGCAGCTGTAAAAGTCTTGCAGTGGCCATCGCTAAATATTTGTGACGCTGACAGACATCACACTCTGCTACCATCCTAGCAATGTCCCTCTTCATGCTCGGCCAGTACAACTCCTTTGACATCCTCCTATACGTCTAATGTATTCCCGAATGCCCCCTACGGAGCTGCCATGGAACTCCTGAAAAATCAAAGGGATGTGGATGGACTCCATGTGTATCACAAGACTCCCCTGATAGAGCAATCGTTGTCCACTCATGGTGTAGCCAGGAAAATCTGATGAGCCATGTTGCAATGCCTCTCGTATCTGTGCCAACCCATCATCGGCCTCAATCTCTCTGCCCAAAGGCTCCCTGTCCAGTAGGACATGCACTGATATGGCCGCTACCTCTGCTGACTCCTCTCTGCGGGACAGAGCATCCGATGCCTTGTTCTCCAACCTGGCATGTAATGTATCTCAAATGTATAATGAACCAGCTTGGAGAGACATTTCTGATGCTCCTCAGTGACTATGCGCTGCTCCAGTAAATATTTCAAACTCTGCTGGTCGGTCCTCATAATGAATCTTCTCCCCAGTAAATAAGGCCGCCACTTCTGAATGGAGAGCACAATCGCCATCAACTCCCTCTCGTAAACTGATTTCAGTCTGGCTCGTGCTGACAGAGTCTGACTGAAATACACTAGTGGCCTCTGGTCCGGCATTAGCACAACCCCCTAACCCATGTCCTGAAGCGTCGATGTCTATCACAAAGGATCGGCTGAAATCTAGTAGCGCTAACACTGGCACAGTCGTCATCGCCTGCTTCAGAGCCTCAAATACCTTGGTGGCCTCCTCATCCCACTAAAAACTGTCCTTAAGCTGCTCTGTCAGTGGCCATGCTATCGAGCTGTATCCCTGCACAAACTTCATGTAGTACCCAGTGAGGCCCAAGAAGCCCCGCAGGCCCCGTAGTGTCGTAGGTAGCGGCCAGTCTAACATCGTTGTAATCTTTCCCCGGTCTGCCGCCACCCCTCCACTGAAACAATGTGTCCCAAATACTCCACCTGTGACTGTCCAAAAAGGCATTTCTTCTTATTAGCGCAAAGCTGATGCTCATGTAACTCGTGCAAAACTGCATGTAAATGCCTCACATGCTCCTCCACGCTGCGACTGTATATGAGTATGTCGTCGAAAAACACCAAGACAAATCTCCATAGGTAAGGACGAAACACCTTGTTCATCAAGGCCTGGAATGTGATTGGAGCATTCGTCAGGCCGAACAGCATGACGAAGAACTCATAGTGCCCCTCATGAGTCCTGAAAGCGGTCTTGGACACGTCGGCCGCCCTCATCCGAATCTGATGATATCCTAATTTAAGGGCAATTTTGGATAATAATGTTGTCCCATGGAGCTCGTCAAGAAGCTCATCAATCACCGGAATAGGAAACTTGTCAGGCATTGTTTCCTTGTTCAAAGCTCGGTAATCCACGCAGAACCTCCAGCTGACATCTTTCTTCTTCACCAGTATGACAGGGCTAGAAAATGGACTCACACTCGGCTAGATCACCCCTGCCTGCAACATGTCCCCCACCAACCTCTCGATCTCATCATTCTGCACCTGGTGGTATCTATATGGCCGCAAACTGATGGGATACACCCTCCCGCAACACAATGGCGTGCTCATGATCTCTAGGTGGTGGCAGTCCATGTGGTGTCTGAAAGACATCCTCGTACTGGCTTAAAAGCTGCTCTACCTCCGGTGCCATCAATTGTACCTGATCTTCACTCTGCTCCCCTACTGTCATTGTCTGCATCTCTACCAGATAACCTCCTCCTACCGTGTGTATAGCTCGCGGTATGGCCTTGTAGGATACTAATGAACGGCATAAGCTAGGGTCCCCCTATAAAACTATTGTCCTCCCTCCGTCCTGGTACTCCAATCTGAACAGCTTCCAGTTAGTTTTGGTTTCACCCAATGTCTGCAACCACTTCATCCCCAGGATGACGTCCGTGCTCCCTAACTCCAGAGGAAGAAAATCAGTGACAATCTGCACCCCATGTACCGTCACGATCACGCCTCGACAAACACCGATGATGTGTGTCACCTGTCATGTGCCCAATACTTAGGGCTGGGCAAAAAAACTGATTCCGATTCCGAACCCGGTTCCAAACCCAAATCCGGTTCCGAATAATCGGACAGTTCGGGTTCGGATTCGGTCAAAAAAATTACATCCGAATTATATCGGAATCGGAATCGGAATTCGGAACAAGGTCTAAGAACACAAACCCGATCCGAATCCAATTCATTAATAGGATTGTTCAACAACACTACTGCATGTTTACAGGTTGTACATAATCCACAGCACTTCTGTACGTCTGTACATGATGTCCAATAAATCCTATTTAAACTACAAAATATACTTTGGTCTTATCGATGTGGGACTATATCAGGCCTTCTCATACCAAGTTACCAACCTTACCTCTGGACAAAATATATCTACGATTTGAGGAAATGGCAGAACGAAGACGGCAATTAACAATACTCTATACAAGATAATAGGAACCCAGCAGCAGCCTAATTAATTTGTACCCCAAATTGCCCATCAAAGTTCAATACAGCAAACGGTGGGATTAATCACCAGAAACCTACTGGTAGGCATCTAAATTGAATGCTTAGTACTTTAAATCTCATACAACGAATGAATTATAACCATGTTGCATACATCGACTTCGTAAAACAAGCATCTAAATTGAATAGTATAATGATTCAAAAAGTCTAATGCTGATAGGACATAGTGATAGAGGTATCGGAAATAACATAAAATGTAAGAATCACAAGAAACCTACTGGAGGAATTAAATCCCCAATAATCACAAGCCAAATTTATAAAGGCTTCACCTGCTCATTGAGGAATTCACTTCCAACAAAGTCAGTAAGCTGAGGATCATTGCATTTGGTTGCTACCTGTTCACCCAAAAGAAGCATAATAATCAGTTACATCATTCAGTTTAAATTCACAATCTTAAATATATTGTGTAGTTTAATTTGTCCCACATCGGTCACACTAAGCAATTCAAAGTACTTTATATTAGTTGTTTGTACCCACCACCACAAAATGATTGAAAACTGGGCCCCCAACAGAGTGAAAAATGTGCCTACGTCGCTAATGGGCCGTTTGGAATCGGACTTCGGGTTTGACTTAACTCTTCCGATATCAAAGCGAAATCCCAATTTTTAAGGACTTAACTCTTCCGATATCAAAGCGAAATCCAAATTTTTAAGCTCCGATTTATCGGAATCGGAAGCGGGCGTATTTTTCCCAATCCGAATTACATTGGATTGGATTCGGATTGTTCAAAAACATTCGGATATACCCGATGCCCACCCCTACCAATACTACTCCATATCTCCTCGTGTCAATCAGCTGCAAACTCTGCTCTCCCACCAATCTGCTGGAGATAAAATTGTGGGTGGCCCCACTGTCGACCAACACAATCACATCATGTCCGCCCACCTTTTTTTTATTTTAGGTAAAATTGTCTCACCAATTTTATAGTGTGGTTCGGTGTGAACCCTACCACGGAATTGAGGGATACCTCAGCCAGGTCCAAGTGATGGTGCTCATGCTCCTCGTCCTCTCCAGCCTCCAGTACCACCACATCGTTCTCCTCCTCCTCATCGTTCTCTATCATTGTCTGAAGGTCCGATCCCCACAACGATGCCCTGGAGTAAATCTCTCATCACATTTAAAACACAGCCCCTTAGCCCACTTTGTCCCGAATCTCCGCCTCAATCATCCTCCGCACCTGGCCTCTTGGCCATGGCTCCTGCCTCCTGTCCCTGTTGACTGCTGCAACTGCCGTAACTCCCTGTGTAGTGGTCACTATCTGTCCTCCTGCTGGAGCCTGCCCTCGAAAAGAGGTGATGCACCATGTCCCATGGGCTCTCCTCTCAGTCTCCTGATGGTCCTCCACCATCCTCGCTGAGGTCATCGTCTCTCGTAGATCTTCGGGCTTCAGCTGCGTAAGTCCTCGATCTAACCGTGGGTTTCAACCCCTTCATAAAACACCCCTCCAGAGACTCTCCTGACACTCCCCGAACTCTGCTGCAGAGCGACTCAAACTTCTTAATATACTCTCTGACACTCCCCGCATGCTTCAATGCATATAGATGCTCATAAGCTCCCCCAGCCTGTACCTCTCCAAAGCGCTCCAACAGAAAGGTGGCAAACTCCTCCTCCGTACGAAAAGGTCGGTGTTGCTGCGTCCACCTAAACCATCCCAAAGCCTCTGCCTCCAAGCAGACCCCTACAGCCCTGAGCCAGTCCTCCTCCGGTACCACTGACACCTCAAAATACCTCTCCACTTGGTACAATCAGTCATCAGGGTCTCCTCTCTCAAAAATAGGCATCTTTAGCTTCCTCAGCTGACTCTCCCCAGCAAATCCTCCTCTCTCATGTGGCTGATCCTAGCATCTTGGCTGAAAAATATATGGTCTCTCAGGAATATACCCTGCGAATGGATCCTGTGCGCCTCCATCTGCACCATCCCATTGCCAGTCTCACTGCTCTTCTCTATACGAATGTCCATAGTTCCCCTGATGTGCTCTCTGAGTGCCCTGAAGTCCTCTCCAGTCTCCCGTCACTCCCCCGAATGGTGGGGGCCGAGCCGACGGTCCTCCAAAGTGCTATTGTCGTCCCCTGGCTGCTGAAATCCTCCACAGGGACCCATCTGCGACTGAAAGGGTAGTGGCTGAACCGATCGGGCCCCAAAATGGGCCCACTGTATCGCTGGAGTATGTGGGGGGGCTGTCGGGCCCCTAAGTGACTCAACGGAACCCCCGGGGGTTCGAGCGGGGCTCGGCCCCCTCCCCGGACGCTCGGCGAAGCCCCCCAATGGGGCGGTGGGCCTGTCGGTCCTAGTTTTGGGCCGACAGGCCTCCGTCGCTGCCCCAGGGGGCTGTCAAAGCCCCAGGAGGGGCGGGCAACACCTACCGCCCCTTTTGGGGTTCGGCATTGCCCCTTCATGGTGCCAGAGGGGCATCCGGCCCCCTCCGATGGCCGACGCACCTCCCCGAGGTGGGGAGGTGGCCGGAAAAGCTTCACAATCGTCCACCACAGCCGCGTTTCGTTGATCATTTGTGTGAAAGCCTTCGTCTTCGACGTCTTCGAAAACCCTTCGTCAAAAATCACATTTTTCTCATTCCTCGCCGTCAAAGGTGGTTTCTTTTTTACTTGTACCTAGATTTTCTCCAATGGCCGTGATACTTTGATTGGTTTGTTGTATGAGATCCATTAGTTGTGAAAAACGACGATCCAAGTGCTCTGCCGCTTCCTTCCTTACCTCTTGGAACTCTTTTCTGACTTCGCTTTCGAACTTCTCCAACTTCTCTTCCAACAAATCGATCTGCTCCTTGAATCTCGTGTTCACCATGGATCTAGTGCTCTGATACCAAATTGATGCGTCTAGGGCTTTTTGAGGAGATAAAGGTAGGATTTTTATGGAGTGAGAAGGTAAAAATAGGATTTTTATTATGAAACGCATATCTGAAGCAATTCAATAAAGCTACGACAATAGATCTAAGGGCTAAATTACTCCAGGGAATGAAAGATAATTAGCTAGCAATTAATCTAGGGCTTAAGGAAAATAGACTTACAATCCAAATCTTCGATAAGAAGCTAGGGCCGGCCGGCCCTATTGTTTAAGGGGCGAAATTAGCAACATGTGTTGAATTACGAATCAACCCCCCTCCTTGTCACGGAACTACGAGTTTGCCACTGGGTCCGTAGTGGACCCGCGCCTCCTTTGGTAAACCTGCACCACTGGCTCTGCCGCACCCCCTCCATGGGCCCGCGCCGCATCAGAACATTTCTAGACATATGATCAACAGACACATTGACCTCATTATCATGATCTCCATCATAATCTCAATGGTCCTCTCATAAGTCCTGAGACTTTATCCATGCATCATATATTCACAATCAACAACCATAGAAGTGACATAGAGGATATCATAGATAAAGATTACCAAATAGCTTACGATCATTTTGAACGAGATGTCCTATTAAAATTACAATAATTGTCTTACGGGCATACAGTCCCCAACATCTCCCATTTGCACTTACTACCAATTATTATGGAACATCATTCCAATTTTATCCATTAAACACTCCAATCTGTTTTGTTGAAGGGCTTTCATCAGCGGGTCTGCTACATTATTGTTTGTACTTACTCTTTTTATCCCAATATCTCGGCGTCTTTGGATTTCACGTATCAAGTGAAACTTCCTCAAGATGTGTCTAAATTTCTTATGAGATCCAGGTTCCTTTGCTAGTGAAACTGTCACATTGTAATCATAATACAAAGGTATTGGATCAACAATCGAAGGAATAACACCAAGTTCTGCAACGAACTACTTCATCCAGACCGCCTGCTTTATTACATCATTAGCTGCGATGTACTCAGTTTCCATCATTGGATCGACTACAATGTCTTGCTTGGAACTTTTCCAACACACTGCCCCTCCATTGAGTAAAAATATATCTTGTCATGAATTTGATGTCATCTGTCACTTTGGAAACTTAAGTCAGTATATCCTTCAACCGAAAGATTACTACTCCCACCATATACTAGGAAAATATCTTTAGTCCTTCTCAAATACTTAAATATGTTCTTTACGGCAGTCCAATGCATTTCTTCTGGATTCAATTGATATCGACTAACTACGTCAAGTATGTATGCGACATCTGGTCTATTACATAACATGGAATACATGATAGATCATACGGCCGAGGTGTAAGGAATCTTACTTATGCTAGCTTTCTCCTCATTTGTCTTGGGAGACATAGTCTTGGAGAGAGTTAATCCATGACAAGCTGGTATCGTACCATGATTAGAGTTTTTTATGTTAAACCTCTTTAACACGGTATCTATATATCTAGATTGGGACAATCCCAGCTTCGATTTATCCCTATAGATCTTTATGCCAAGTATATATGATGCTTCTCCAAAATCCTTCATGAAGAAGTTTTGTGATAACCATACTTTGAATGATTCCAATATCTCTATGTTGTTACCAATCAATACTATG
Organism: Scilla litardierei; assembly: GCA_030789695.1. Taxonomy (NCBI): domain Eukaryota; kingdom Viridiplantae; phylum Streptophyta; class Magnoliopsida; order Asparagales; family Asparagaceae; genus Scilla; species Scilla litardierei. Next base: position 22,688 of record JAULAV010003844.1, read on the forward strand.
ACATCCATATACAATATAAGGAATGCGATAGTGCTCTCACTGACCTTTTCATAAACACATGTATCATCCGTATTCTTAACGAAACCAAACCTTTTAAGTCCATAGATGGACTTAAGCAATCTGCAAGCTTTTCTCTCACTTCCACTCACTTCAAAGCCCTCTGGCTAGGTCATGTAAACACTCTTCTACATCCCCATTTAGAAAATATTTCTTGGCATCCATTTGTCAAATCTCGTATTCATAGTAGCCTCTATGGCAAGCAGAACCCGAATAAATTTGTGCATGGCTACTAGTGGAAAGGCTTCATCATAGCCTACGCCAAGCCTTTAACGATATCCTTTAGCAACTAGCCTTTCCATAAAGGTCTCAACCTTCCCATCTGTACCGATATTCTTCTTGAAGATCCATTTGTCCCCTATGGGTTTGACCCCTTTGGGAACATCCTCCAAAGTCCATACTTTGGTTGTGTGCATGGATTCCATTTTAGACTTCATCACGTCAAGCCATCTTGCACAGTCCTCACTCTATATGGCTTCTTAGAAACTGGTAGGTTCATCCTCATCCATGATATTATCCTCAATTCCACCATTGACGAGAAAACTGTAGTATCGCTCAGGTGGATGGGAATGTCTACCAGATCTCCTGATTGGCTTAGTTTCATCAACGAAAGCATTGATGTCTGGTCATGTCCCTAGTTCTGTTAAAGTTTGTGTTTATATAACCACTTCCAGATCTATTACTTTGACTAGGGTCTCTTCACTAAGAGACTCATTCTCTAGGAAGGTGGCGTGTTGGACAACAAACACCTTTTGTTCCTCAATGTGATACAATAGATATCCTTGACAGTTTTAGGATACCCTACAAATTTACACATAACTGATCTAGCCTCCCGTTTATCTAGATTGTGCCGTTTTAGGTATACAGTACAACTCCATATCTTAACAAACTTAAGATCGGGATGTTTCCCAATCCATATCTCAATGGAGTGGTATGCACAGCTATGGACGGGGCCGTGTTTAGTATGCACAGAGCCATCTCTAACACATAGCCCTAGAAAAATGAGGTTACTCAATGCTACTCATCATGGATCGCATCATATCCAATAAGGTGTGATTCCGTCTCTCTGACACACCATTATGGTGTGATGTGTAAGGAGGAGTAACCTGAGAGAGAATCTCATTCTCTTTTAGATATGCAAGGAATTCTAGACTTAAGTATTTTCCTCCTGATCTAATAGAAGGATTTTAATATTTTTTTTCCATTCTATTTCTCTACTTCATACTTGTGCTTTTTGAACTTTTCAAAGGCCTCGGATTTGTGTTTCATCACGAACACATATACATATCTTGAGATGTCATCAGTAAAAGTGATGAAGTAAGAACATCCTCCTTTAGCTAGAATAGACATTGGGCCATATACATCAGTATGTATGAGTCCCAAGAGTTCACCCACTCTTTTTTCTTGTCCTACAAAGGGTGTTTT
>JAULAV010003845.1:0-94835 GCA_030789695.1 Scilla litardierei
GTAAGCATTGCCGAAATGCTTCAAATAAGGTCATCAGATTCAGTAACTTCATCACTATCAGGCCTATTATATATGTACCATTACTTGCCATTTAAACATGCTATAATTCTCATCCAATGAGATTACATGGGTCAAATGGCATTTGTGGCAAGATGACCAGGCAAAGGGTCAGGACATCAGATTACAGACTAATGATGAAGATATCCAAACAAACACTCCCCAAATTAGTACTTCCAACAGGATCTACAAAGGATTGATCGAATATACAAAGAAACGATCTAATTGCCAAAACAAACACGATTTCTGTTGGGTCTCCCCATGAAATGCTGGAAAGCCATATAATAATGTAAAATTCCACTGGGATTCATGCCAAAAACAACCATTTAACATTGATAGTTTTGTTTTTGGGCCTGCAGCCCACTTGTGCCTATCAATAACTAAATAAATTAATTGGGCCTACAGCCCCAATTACTTATCGGTTATTATTTTTGCCCACTAAATAATGGCCTGAAGCCAATTACTTAAAGGGACTATCATCTATGTTAAATCACAAATAATTTCTATAGTCCATGTTGACAACTTTATTTAAACATCGCTTTTGCAAATTATTATCTATGGTTTACTAGGATTCTATTTTTCAAAATATAATTATCTTAAAGATCCTGAGACCGCTCTGCCGTTAGTCAACTAACCTAACGGTGTATGACGTTTCCACGTGGTCTACAAGATATTTATATTTTCTAGTTTCACTTACCATATGTTTTGCTTGAGATATATGCGTGGTTGTTTACTTTTATGCCCGTAGCATATTTAGAACTGCGTGAATGTTTAAATCAGTAAAAATGTGTTTTTCGGGATCGGCCATTGTATACCTATTTACTTTCCTAGCACTTTTATTTTCTTTTGAGAGAATTTGTAAGTGAGGAAATTTGTATTTTAAAGCCAAAGCTCGATGCAACAGCACATAGAATTGATGAAAACTCCTTCAATGGATCATGATGCCGGTCAATGTGCTTGGCTAAGTTTGCTGGACCAACCTAGCTTGACTGGGTAACAAGTGGTCCTGGCTTAGTCAATTCCCTGGCCGCGTCCGCTGGACCGTAAGGAGTCGATTCATGACTGTGTAAGCCAAAGCTCGATGCAACAGCATATGAAGACAGAGATATAGGGACCCAGTTCAGTTTGGGTTTCCGCAGTTGTATTTTTCTTTCCTTTTATGGACTGTAAACGAACTTTGGACTGTTTATTTTTGGGTATCTGGCCGATCCCCGCATTTTTACTTGTTTATTTCTTTATGCATGAATTTTTAATTTTAATTAATTCATGCTCATTTTAAATTGCGTAGATAAATGGCAAAATTGGCAAGCGTCGATTTCGAAGTCCTTGACTCTGCAGGGACAAATTACCTGAATTGGCGAGTGGACCTGAAGTTCCACTTGCGTTCGATGGCCCTCCTTGGGTCCATTTTGGCTCCTTCCTCGGCCCCCGTAGCGGCCGAAGCTTCTGCTACAACTAGCAGCAGCCCTACAACCACTGTATCCGATGTAGATAAGGCGAAAGCCATAATCTACATTAGGAAACATATAGATCGGACCTTAAAGGCCGAATACTTAACGGTTGAGGATCCAAAGGACCTGTGGACAGCGCTGGAAGCTCGGTATAAACATCAAATTGATGTTATATTACCGCGTGCCAGTTATGAGTGGGAAAACCTCAGACTTCAGGACTATAAGTCCGTCGCTGAGTACAATTCTGCACTTCATAACATCACCTCACGCCTGAAGTTGTGCGGTGAAGAAGTGACAGAACAACGCATGTTGGAAAAGACATTTACCTCGTTTCACGAGAAAGATGCAATCCTCATGCAGCAGTATCGTGAACGCAATTTCACGAAATTCTCCGATCTGATCTCATGCCTACTTAGGGCAGAGCAGAATCGAGACTTACTGCTTGTAACTCATAACTTACGTCCAGCTGGCACTGCCCCTATCCCTGAAGCCCATCACGTTTCTCCCCAGAAGTGGAAAAACAAGAGGAAGGCTAAAAACACTAAAGGGAAAGCTATAATGAAGCAACCAAGAGGTGCAGCTCCCCAGACAAACAAAAACAATAAGGGAAAAAGAAATTTCACTTGGAAGCGAAAGAACACCGAGCAAGTGTCACTTCCAAAGAAGAACTGGGAGGATAAATGCCATAGATGCGGCATGACTGGCCATTGGTCCAGAAACTGCCGCACTCCTCGCCACCTCCAGGATCTATACCAGGCGAGCCAGAAGTCTCTACCAGAAACAAACTTGGCGGCTGTTCAGCCACCAACAATGTTTACTGCAAAAGACTTCGAGAACGGCGACCTTCTCGATTGAGCACCATCGTTTATCTATGCTTTTTAGAATTAAATGTATCTTCATCTTTTATTTGCTTAAGTACGAACTTTTATTTTCGAATGAATGTTTACATTTTCGCTCAAATAAAATTTCGTTTTTGCTTATATAGATGATGTCTGAGTGCCTAGTGGACAGTGTCTCAACGCACACAATCCTTCGCGATCATTGCTATTTTAATAGCGTAAATAAATATGACGGTCCTGTTATCACAATTTCAGGACTGTCCCAAATAATCGAAGGATCTGGTGAAGCAATTATATTGCTCCCAAATAACACAAGACTTCAAATAAAAAATGCATTATTCTCTCCTAAATCAAATAGGAATCTCGTAAGTTTCAAAGATTTCCGTTTAAACGGATATCACTTAGAAACCAGAGATGAAAATACGGTTGAATATCTGTATGTAACTCGTCAGAAAGATGACCGGAAGATCATCTGCGAACGATTCAAGGGACTCCCGTCGGGTCTCTACCAAACATACATTCAACCAATAGAAGCCAATATGATTGAGCACCAGACGTGCCAATCCTTGCCAGAGTTAGAACTCTGGCACAATAGACTTGGTCACCCTGGAACAGCAATGATGCGACGCATCATCTCTGAATCCCGTGGACACAAATTGAAGAACCTGAACATTCTTTAAAAGGGTGAATTTCCATGTCTCCCTTGTTTCAAGGGAAAACTTATAACAAGACCATCCCTCCTGAAAGTGGGATTAGAGTCTCCTGGCTTCCTTGAGAGAATTCATGGTGACATTTGCGGGCCTATTCACCCCTCAAGTGGCCCATTTCGGTACTTCATGGTACTGATTGATGCATCAACCAAATGGTCTTATGTGTGCCTCTTGTCCACCCGCAACCTAGCTTTTCCAAAGCTATTGGCACAAATAATAAGGTTGCGTGCTCATTTCCCCGATAACCAAATCAAGAAACTACGTCTTGATAATGCGGGAGAATTTACTTCACAAATCTTCGAAGACTATTGTAGGGCAACGGGTATTGAAGTTGAACATCCTGTAGCACATGTTCACACCCAAAACGGATTAGCTGAGTCCCTTATAAAGAGACTCCAATGGATTGCACGTCCATTGCTTATGCAATCCCAGTTGCCTGTGGATGCTTGGGGGCATGCTATTTTACATGCCGCATCACTTATTAGGATAAGACCCTCTGGAGGTCACACTTTATCCCCGATGCAACTAGCATACGGCGCACCTCCGGATATCTCTCATTTGAGAGTGTTTGGTTGTGCGGTATATGTCCCAATAGCACCACCGCAGAGGACCAAAATGGGTCCTCAGCGTCATCTGGGTATATATATTGGGTTTGATTCGCCCTCTATTATCAGATACCTTGAACCGCTGACGGGTGACGCATTCAAGGCACGTTTTGCAGACTGTGAATTTAATGAGAAATTTTTTCCAAAACTGGGCACACAGTCTAAGAAGCCAGAAGCTTCTGAGACCATTAGTTGGGACCAGAAGTCTTTGTCCCTATATGATCCCCGTACTAATCTGTGTGAAGATGAGATCCTGAAGATCCTTCACATCCAGAATACAGTACATCTTTTACCGGATAAATTCACGGACAACCAGAAGATTGTCCGTTCACACGTCCCTGCTGCCAATACGCCAGTTAGGATTGACATCCCCATAGATGGATGCAGCCCACCGGCAGCAGAATTGGTTGTACCTCAAATGAAAAGAGGACGCCCACCAGGTTCAAAAGATAAAGTTCCTCGAAAGAGGAAGACTCCTGGCGATACTAAGATTATCCCTCCACAGGATGCTGAGCTCAGACCAGCTACTTCTCCCCTCCTGATTTTCCCAGCAGAGGAAACAATAGGAGAAACATCATTAAATTTTGTACGTACTGGAGAAGTACTGGACAGAAATAGCATAGTCGTCGACGACGATTTTGCGTTCGATATTGTCGTTCACGTCACTGAATTTGACGATGACGTCGAACCACGATCTCTAGCGGAATGTAAACGCAGAGATGATTGGCCAAAGTGGGACGAGGCAATAAGAGTAGAGCTGGACTCACTCTTGAAACGCAAATTCTTTGGACCAGTAGTCCAAACACCAGTAGGTGTAAAACCTGTGGGATATAAGTGGGTTTTCATAAGAAAAAGAGATGAAAATAATGTGATCGTTCGATATAAGGCACGCCTTGTAGCCCAGGGATTTTCCCAAAGACCAGGGATTGATTACGAAGATACGTATTCCCCGGTCATGGATTCGATCACCTTCCGATTTTTAATCAGCCTAACTTCTCTGGAAAGCCTAGAAATGCAGCTCATGGACGTTGTGACCGCATATCTATATGGAGATATAGATAAAAATATCTATATGAGACTTCCTGATGGGTTTAATCTACCCCCAGAGATGAAAGAGATACCTCGGGACGTATTCTCTGTAAGGCTACATAGATCATTATATGGGTTAAAACAATCGGGCAAGATGTGGTATAACAGACTAAGTGATTTTCTTGCACAGCAAGGATTCACGAATAACGAAGTCTGCCCGTGTATCTTTATCAAAATAACGGGAACATGATTTGTCATCATAGCTGTATATGTAGATGACTTAAATCTCATAGAATCTCCTACAGAGATCAAAGAGATATCTGAAAGCCTTAAACATACTTTTGAAATGAAAGACCTAGGCAAAACAAAGTATTGTCTTGGCTTACAGATAGAACACCTAAGAGGTGGAATCCTATTACACCAATCTAATTATACAAAGAAACTTCTACGCAAGTTTCATATGGATAAATGTCATCCTTTAGGTACTCCTATGGTCGTAAGATCACTAGATGTACATAAGGACCCCTTCCGGCCACTGGAAGAGGGGGAGGAGATACTGGGTCCTGAAGTACCCTACCTCAGTGCCATTGGAGCACTTCTATATCTGGCTAACTGTACGCGTCCCGATATAGCGTTTACAGTTAATCTACTAGCCAGACACAGTGCTGCACCCACAAAGCGCCACTGGAACGGAGTAAAGCATCTTCTGTGATACCTTCAGGGTTCCATTGATCTTGGACTATACTACCAGAGAGGTGCCTCCCCCAAATTGTTTGGTTATGCTGATGCAGGTTATCTCTCTGATCCGCACACGGCAAAATCTCAAATAGGTTTTGTATTTACCTACGGAGGTACTGCTATCTCTTGGAGATCGGTAAAACAAACCACTACTGCTACATCTTCCAACCATGCAGAGCTCATCGCGATCCATGAGGCGAGCAGAGAATGTTTTTGGCTACGCTCCGTCGTCCAACACATCCTCCAATCCACTGGCCTGAAGACCAGTGATCTGGAGCCTACTGCCCTATTCGAAGACAATGCCGCATGCATTGCTCAGCTTCAGAAGGGCTACATCAAAGGCGACAGGACAAAACACATTTCTCCCAAGTTTTTCTGGACGCACGAGCAGAAGAACGACAAGCAGATTGAAGTTCGACAGATCCAGTCATGCAACAACTTAGCTGATCTTTTTACTAAGGCATTGCCTAAATGTACTTTTGTAAAGCTTGTAAAGAACATTGGTATGCGACAGTTGAAAGACCTGCAAGCCTGAAGCTTGTACGGATCAGGGGGAGTAACATGTGGGTTGCACTCTTTTTCCTTAAGCTGTTGGGTTTTCCCACTGGGTTTTCCACAGCTAAGGTTTTAACGAGGTAAACACACTTGCTCTGGATCCAGAAGTATCCACCCCTTGCCTCAGTAGCTGAGACCGAAGTGATGAATGTGTAAGGGGGAGTGTTATGAATGAGGGAGGCCTTTGGCCTCCCCTCCTTCATTACCCATTCATTTTGGCCTCCCCACTATGAGATATATAAATAGAGCACCATGGCTCTTAGCTATGGGGTCTTATTCTTTTGCTAAGAAATCTTGTCTCTTTCTCTCTTGAGTCCTATTACTCTCTAACCGTGTGGTGGTTTTAATAATCAAGTATGTTGACGGTGAGCATGCTATAAAAATAGGATATGTTTGTGTAATATTTTTTATGTAATCCTATCAAATAGAGATATGTTTGTGTTATGCCCAAGGAGAGTATTCAATCAAAATGAAATTTTTCTGACAAACACCATGTTTCCAAATAGAGGTATGTGAAATGTGATAAACTGAAAATGTTCATTCCTTCAGGTATGCTTAAATATGAAATGTGAAATGTTCATTCCTTCGGTTAACTGGAAATGTTCATTCATCCCATATGTTCACTCATCATGTTTATTATGTTAACATTATGGCATTGCAGTGGCCAGATATGGGTTTGTCTGAATAAGATAAGAGATAATGTATATTTTCACACATGTAAAACTTTATGAGGATAGCATTAGTTTTTATTGCTGGAGGTATACTGTCAGAATAAGACACATCCTGTGCATTTTTTTCTTTTTCCCCCCCTAAACGGCCCATCGCAGCTGAATGCATGGAATCTAACAGGCGGATCAATTGCTCCCGCCAATTAGTAATTTACATGTAATTTTTTGTTCTCGATTGTTTTAAATTGGATGCAATTGTCTTTTGTTGCTAAAATTTCATCTAAAATTAGTAATATAGCTACTTATACTTGGGATTTTTGTGTCACAGAAATACTAAGGGGCTAGGAGTTGGTGGGTTGCATGGTTCAAAACTCTCCAATCTCTTATTTCTCTGAGGGAATTGTAAGCATTCTTAAGTTACCTTTGCTGTTGATCTTTTTCAAAAATTATTTATGATTTTTTACTTGATAGTAATAAAATCGTATTAACCATATTGCTGGTTCACAATGATATTGGTGGTAACATTCCTAATAATTTTTCGCCAAATGCTACCTACATGTGTGGGTTTTTATTGTTATGTTCAATTCCTTCAATAAGGTTCTATTTCATATGCGACTAAAATAGTATGGATGTTTATGTACTTGCAGAAATTTAGCTATTAATAATTACATCAACAGCATTACATACCTATTGTCTTCTATGAAAGCTCTTAATCTTTCGTAATTCTCTCAATCTACCTATTGTTACATGACTTCAACCCAAATGTCAACCTTATGCATTTTCTTTGTGTGCAGGATTGTTAGCTGCATCATGCTATCTGGTCATATTGGAAATGTCTTTATCGATATGCAAAAGGCTTGAACAGATGTAAGATTTTTCCCCTATTACTTTGACATTCTAATTTTTTATTGTGTTGTTTGTATGAGGTGGTATTGGAGTCTTTACTAATTTATTTAACAAATGTTTCTTTTGCTCATTACTTGATCTGAAGTGATTTCAGGTAGAAATATAGTGTGTTGTGTGACAAGGTAGGATGATGTTGCTGATCAAGTTGTTTTTGAAGTGATTTTTTCTCTTCAGATGCATATGCCAGTACTCCACAGTGGGTGGTGATGTAAAACAAAAATACAAGTATTTGTTATTGAAGAATTTTTATTGTATTTGAAAATTTTGCCATGTAAGTAGAATGTTGCGCTGTACTAAGAAATGAATAAATGCAGTTGAACTTTGTCAACAATTCACTTGAAATTCTATAGAAAAATTTATTCTTCTGATATTGAGTTTCTTTCACTCATGTTGGTAATGTAGTAGCTACTTAAAAAATACCAAAATCATGTTTCTTTTTTCCTTTTAATTTTCCCAAGTAGAAGAAATCAAATCTTTATGTGCATTGCATTCAAAATCAATTCTGAAAACTAGAAAAATTAGCTTTTTTACTATTTGTTATAGATATGTGAAAACATAGAATTATTTAAGCTGTGAGGATTAGCTCTTTGAAAACAGCCAAAAAGAGGGACACATACTACATTTCACGAAAAACTTGAAATTTCTTCATCTCCTTACACATTCACAAAATATATATCTTCCTAAATGGTTCATGACCACCAAAAGTTAAGATTCATTCCTAGAAGCTAAAACATAGCTAGATACTGTTGCATAGCATGCACAACATATAAGCTACTAGGCGTGTGTTAGATGCTTTAAACATAAAATCTTTTGCATTACATATTGAAACTGAATAATTAAATTTTGGCTGTGGAAATAATTTTTGGGGAGGGCACGGGTTATGCGCCAAAGGCGTCCACACAAAAATTTTTGTTCTATGCCGAATTTGTTGTTCTGCACCGAAGGCGCCCACGCCGAATATGTTGTTTTGTGTCGAATGCGCCTGCGCCGAATTTGTTGTTCCGCATCGAAGACACCCACGTCGAAGGCGCATGTGCCGCTAAATATTTTTACGCTAATTTGTTGTTCATTTAAATTTTGGATGTGGAAATAATTTTTTGGGGAACAAAGATTTCGCAGGGGAAAATCTTAAATGAACCGTGCCCGTGCTCAGATGGGATTCCTGCGCTCGGCCCCTCCTGACCGTCCGATCCAATCCCACGGCTGTTGTTAAAAGCGGAACATGAGGAACTTTTGGTGCAATTACCAACGGGCCCTTACGCGCCCGGAAATTTTGGGGCAATTACCATCCCGCCCTTATAACCCCTATGAAAGCAACTTTTTAGAACTATTGGTGCAATTACCATCCCGCCCTTTATATCCTTTTCAAAGAAATAGTTTACACTATACGGCACCGTTGTGCGCGTCGACCCAGAACGGAGTATATTACTCCCCGCGAACAACACGCTACAGCATACGCGTCGTGCGCGGCATGGGCTTAAAACGCACAAGTGTTGAGAAGTTACCAACCGTGCGCACGACGGGCAAAATTACCCCCGTCGTGCGCGAGGGGGAAAACGCAACGTGTAAAGAAATTTCCATCCGTGTGCACGACGGTCAAAATTAACCCCGTCGTCCGCGGGGGTTAAAACGCCTAGTGTGAAGAAATTCACATCCGCGCGCACGACGGGCAAAATTACCCCCGTCGTGCGCGTTGGTTAAAACGCCTAGTGTGCAGCAATTTCCATCCGAGCGCACGACGGGCAAACTTACCCCCGTCGTGCGCGGGGGTTAAAACGCCTACTGTGTGAAGCAATTTCAATCCGCGCGCACGACGGGCAAAATAACCCCCGTCGTGCGCGTCGCCCGCGGGGATTAAAACGCACAAGTGTCGAGCAATTTCCATCCGTGAGAACGACGGGCAAAATTACCCCCGTCGTGCGCGTCGTGTGCGGGCAAATGCACAAGTGTGGAGCAGTTTACTGCCGTGCGCACGACGGGCCAAATTACCCCCGTCGTGCGCGTCGTGTGCGGGAAAACGCACAAGTGTGGAGCAGTTTACAGCCGTGCGCACGACGGGCCAAATTACCCCCGTCGTGCGCGAGGGGGAAAACACAATCTGTAAAGCAATTTCCATCCGCGCGCACGACGTGCAAAATAACCCCCGTCGTGCACGTCGTGTGCGGGCAAACGCACAAGTGTGGGTCAATTTACAGCCGTGCGCACGACGGGCCAAATTACCCGCGTCGTGCGCGATGGGGAAAACGCAATCTGTAAGGCAATTTCCATCCGCGCGCACGACGGGCAAACTTACCCTCGTCGTGCGCGTGGGTTAAAACGCAGAAGTGGGCAGCAATTTCCATCCGCGTGCACGACGGGAAAAATTACCCCCGTCGTGCGCGTCGTGTGCCCGCAAACGCACAAGTGGATATTAATTTACAGCCGTGCGCACGACGGGCCAAATTACCCCTTCGTGCGCGAGGAGGAAAACGTAATATGTAAAGCAATTTCCATCCGCGCGCACGACGGGCAAACTTACCCCCGTCGTGCGCGTCCTGTGCGGGCGTAGTGAGGAGCAATTTACAGCCGTGCGCACGACGGGCCAAATTACCCCGTCGTGCGCGAGGGGGAAAACGCAGTCTGTAAAGAAATTTCCATCCGCGCGCACGACGGGTAAACTTACCCCCGTCGTGCGCGTGGGTTAAAACGCCTAGTGTGGAGCAATTTCCATCCGAGCGCACGACGGGCAAAATTACCCCCGTCGTGCGCGTCGTCCGCGGGGCTTAAAACGCACAAGTGTCGGGCAATTTCCATCCGCGCGCACGACGGGCAAAATAACCACCGTCGTGCGCGTCAATTGGCAAACGCACAAGTGTGGAGCAATTTACAGCCGTGCGCACGACGGGCCAAATTACCCCCGTCGTGCGCGAGGGGGAAAACACAATCTGTAAAGCAATTTCCATCCGCGCGCACGACGGGCCAAATTACCCCCGTCGTGCGCGTGGGTTAAAACGCCTAGTGTAGAGCAATTTCCATCCGAGCGCACGACGGGCAAACTTACCCCCGTCGTGCGCGTCGTCCGCGGGGCTTTAAACGCACAAGTGTCGGGCAAATTACATCCGCGCGCACGACGGGCAAAATAACCCCCGTCGTGCGCATCGTGTGGCAAACGCACAAGTGTGGAGCAATTTACAGCCGTGCGCACGACGGGCCAAATTACCCCCGTCGTGCGCGAGGGGGAAAACGCAATCTGTAAAGCAATTTCCATCCACGCGCACGACGGGCAAAATTACCCCCGTCGTGCGCGAGGGGGAAAACGCAATATGTAAAGCAATTTCCATCCGCGCGCACGACGGGCAAAATAACCCCCGTCGTGCGCGTCGTGTGCGGGCAAACGCACAAGTGTTGGGCAATTTACAGCCGTGCGCACGACGGGCCAAATTACCCCCGTCGTGCGCGATGGGGAAAATGCAATCTGTAAGGCAATTTCCAACCGCGCGCACGACGGGCAAACTTACCCTCGACGTAGGCGTGGGTTAAAACACACAAGTGTGCGGCAATTTCCATCCGCGCACATGACGGGCAAAATAACCCCCGTCGTGCGCGTCGTCCGCGTGGGTTAAAACGCACAAGTGTCGAGCAATTTCCATCCGCGTGCCCGACGGGCAAAATTACCCGCGTCGTGCGCGTCGTGTGCCGGAAACGCACAAGTGTATATTAATTTACAGCCGTGTGCACTACGGGCCAAATTACCCCCGTCGTGCGCGAGGAGGAAAACGCAATATGTAAAGCAATTTCCATCCGCGCGCACGACGGGCAAACATACCCCCGTCGTGCGCGTGGGTTAAAACGCCTAGTGTGAAGAAATTCAAATCCGCACGCACGACGGGCAAAATAACCCCCGTCGTGCGCGTCCTGCGCGGGCAAACGCACAAGTGAGGAGCAATTTACAGCCGTGCGCATGACGGGCCAAATTACCCCCGTCGTGCGCGAGGGGGAAAACGAAGTCTGTAAAGCAATTTCCATCCGCGCGCACGACGGGCAAACTTACCCCCGTCGTGCGCGTGGGTTAAACGCCTAGTGTGGAGCAATTTCCATCCGAGCGCACGACGGGCAAAATTACCCCCGTCGTGCGCGTCGTCCGCGGGGCTTAAAACGCACAAGTGTCGGGCAATTTCCATCCGCGCGCACGACGGGCAAAATAACCCCCGTCGTGCGCGTCGTGTGCGGGCAAACGCACAAGTGAGGATCAATTTCAGCCTTGCGCACGACGGGCCAAATTACCCCCGTCGTGCGCGAGGGGGAAAACGCAATATGTAAAGCAATTTCCATCCGCGCGCACGACGGGCAAACTTACCCCCGTCGTGCGCGTGGGTTAAAACGCCTACTGTAGAGCAATTTCCATCCGCGCGCACGACGGGCAAACTTACCCTCGTCGTGCGCGGGGGTTAAAACGCCTACTGTGTGAAGCAATTTCCATCCGCGCGCACGACGGGCAAAATAACCCCTGTCGTGCGTGTCGTGTGCGGACAACGCACAAGTGTGGGTCAATTTACAGCCAGGCGCACGACGGGCCAAATTACCCCCGTCGTGCGCGATGGGGAAAACGCAATCTGTAAGGCAATTTCAATCCGCGCGCACGACGGGCAAACTTACCCCGTCGTGCGCGTGGGTTAAAACGCACAAGTGTGCAGCAATTTCCATCCGCGTGCACGACGGGCAAAATAACCCCCGTCGTGCGCGTCGTCCGCGGGGGTTAAAACGCACTAGTGTCGGGCAATTTCCAACCGCGCGCACGACGGGCAAAATTACCCCCGTCGTGCGCGTCGTGTGCGGTCAAACGCACAAGTGTGGAGCAATTACAGCCGTGCGCACGACGGGCCAAATTACCCCCGTCGTGCGCGAGGGGGAAAACGCAATCTGTAAAGCAATGTCCATCCGCGCGCACGACAGGCAAACTTACCCCCGTCGTGCGCGTGGTTTAAAACGCCTAGTGAGGAGCAATTTCCATCCGAGCGCACGGCGGACAAAATTAACCCCGTCGTCTGCGGGGGTTAAAACGCCTAGTGTGAAGAAATTCAAATCCGCGCGCACGACGGGCAAAATAACCCCCGTCGTGCGCGTCCTGCGTGGGCAAACGCACAAGTGTGGAGCAATTTACAGCCGTGCGCACGACAGGCCAAATTACCCCCGTGGTGCGCGAGGGGGAAAATGAAGTCTGTAAAGCAATTTCCATCCGCGCGCACGACGGGCAAACTTACCCCCGTCGTGCGCGTGGGTTAAACGCCTAGTGTGGAGCAATTTCCATCCGAGCGCACGACGGGCAAAATTACCCCCGTCGTGCGCGTCGTCCGCGGGGGTTAAAACGCACCAGTGTGCAGCAATTCACATCCGCGCGCACGACGGGCAAAATTACCCCCGTCGTGCGCGTCGTGTGCGGGCAAACACACAAGTGAGGAGCTATTTACAGCCGTGCGCACGACGAGCCAAATTACCCCGTCGTGCGCGAGGGGGAAAACGCAATCTGTAAAGCAATTTCCATCCGCGCGCACGACAGGCAAACTTACCCCGTCGTGCGCGTGGGTTAAAACGCACAAGTGTGCAGCAATTTCCATCCGCGCGCACGACGGGAAAAATAACCCCCGTCGTGCGCGTCGTCCGCGGGGGTTAAAACGCACAAGTGTCGAGCAATTTCCATCCGCGTGCCCGACGGGCAAAATTACCCGCGTCGTGCGCGTCGTGTGCCGGAAACGCACAAGTGGATATTAATTTACAGCCGTGCGCACTACGGGCCAAATTACCCCCGTCGTGCGCGAGGAGGAAAACGCAATATGTAAAGCAATTTCCATCCGCGCGCACGACGGGCAAACTTACCCCCGTCGTGCGCGTGGGTTAAAACGCCTAGTGTGAAGAAATTCAAATCCGCGCGCACGACGGGCAAAATAACCCCCGTCGTGCGCGTCCTGCGCGGGCAAACGCACAAGTGAGGAGCAATTTACAGCCGTGCGCACGACGGGCCAAATTACCCCCGTCGTGCGCGAGGGGGAAAACGAAGTCTGTAAAGCAATTTCCATCCGCGCGCACGACGGGCAAACTTACCCCCGTCGTGCGCATGGGTTAAACGCCTAGTGTGGAGCAATTTCCATCCGAGCGCACGACGGGCAAAATTACCCCCGTCGTGCGCATCGTCCGTGGGGCTTAAAACGCACAAGTGTCGGGCAATTTCCATCCGCGCGCACGACGGGCAAAATAACCCCCGTCGTGCGCGTCGTGTGCGGGCAAACGCACAAGTGAGGATCAATTTCAGCCGTGCGCACGACGGGCCAAATTACCCCCGTCGTGCGCGAGGGGGAAAACGCAATATGTAAAGCAATTTCCATCCGCGCGCACGACGGGCAAACTTACCCCCGTCGTGCGCGTGGGTTAAAACGCCTACTGTAGAGCAATTTCCATCCGCGCGCACGACGGGCAAACTTACCCCCGTCGTGCGCGGGGGTTAAAACGCCTACTGTGTGAAGCAATTTCCATCCGCGCGCACGACGGGCAAAATAACCCCCGTCGTGCGTGTTGTGTGCGGACAACGCACAAGTGTGGGTCAATTTACAGCCAGTTGCACGACGGGCCAAATTACCCCCGTCGTGCGCGATGGGGAAAACGCAATCTGTAAGGCAATTTCAATCCGCGTGCACGACGGGCAAACTTACCCCGTCGTGCGCGTGGGTTAAAACGCACAAGTGTGTAGCAATTTCCATCCGCGTGCACGACGGGCAAAATAACCCCCGTCGTGCGCGTCGTCCGCGGGGGTTAAAACGCACTAGTGTCGGGCAATTTCCATCCGCGCGCACGACGGGCAAAATTACCCCCGTCGTGCGCGTCGTGTGCGGTCAAACGCACAAGTGTGGAGCAATTACAGCCGTGCGCACGACGGGCCAAATTACCCCCGTCGTGCGCGAGGGGGAAAACGCAATCTGTAAAGCAATGTCCATCCGCGCGCACGACGGGCAAACTTACCCCCGTCGTGCGCGTGGTTTAAAACGCCTAGTGAGGAGCAATTTCCATCCGAGCGCACGGCGGACAAAATTAACCCCGTCGTCCGCGGGGGTTAAAACGCCTAGTGTGAAGAAATTCAAATCCGCGCGCACGACGGGCAAAATAACCCCCGTCGTGCGCGTCCTGCGCGGGCAAACGCACAAGTGTGGAGCAATTTACAGCCGTGCGCACGACGGGCCAAATTACCCCCGTCGTGCGCGAGGGGGAAAACGAAGTCTGTAAAGCAATTTCCATCCGCGCGCACGATAGGCAAACTTACCCCCGTCGTGCGCGTGGGTTAAACGCCTAGTGTGGAGCAATTTCCATCCGAGCGCACGACGGGCAAAATTACCCCCGTCGTGCGCGTCGTCCGCGGGGGTTAAAACGCACCAGTGTGCAGCAATTCACATCCGCGCGCACGACGGGCAAAATTACCCCCGTCGTGCGCGTCGTGTGCGGGCAAACGCACAAGTGAGGAGCTATTTACAGCCGTGCGCACGACGAGCCAAATTACCCCGTCGTGCGCGAGGGGGAAAACGCAATCTGTAAAGCAATTTCCATCCGCGCGCACGACAGGCAAACTTACCCCGTCGTGCGCGTGGGTTAAAACGCACAAGTGTGCAGCAATTTCCATCCGCGCGCACGACGGGCAAAATAACCCCCGTCGTGCGCGTCGTCCGTGGGGGTTAAAACGCACAAGTGTCGAGCAATTTCCATCCGCGCGCACGACGGGCAAAATAACCCCCGTCGTGCGCGTCGTGTGCGGGCAAACGCACAAGTGTGGAGCATTTACAGCCGTGCGCACGACGGGCCAAATTACCCCCGTCGTGCGCGAGGGGGAAAACGCAATCTGTAAAGCAATTTCCATCCGCGCGCACGACGGGCAAACTTACCCCCATCGTGCGCGTGGTTTAAAACGCCTAGTGAGGAGCAATTTTCATCTGAGCGCACGGCGGACAAAATTAACCCCGTCGTCCGCGGGGGTTAAAACGCACAAGTCTGCAGCAATTCACATCCGCGCGCACGACGGGCAAAATAACCCCCGTCGTGCGCGTCGTGTGCGGTCAAATGCACAAGTGTGGATCAATTTACTGCCGTGCGCACGACGGGCCAAATTACCCCCGTCGTGCGCGAGGGGGAAAACGCAATCTGTAAAGCAATTTCCATCCGCGCGCACGACGGGCAAACTTACCCCCGTCATGCGCGTGGGTTAAAACGCCCAGTGTGGAGCAATTTCCATCCGAGCGCACGACGGGCAAAATTACCCCCGTCGTGCGTGTCGTCCGCGGGGGTTAAAACACACAAGTGTGCAGCAATTCACATCCGCGCGCACGACGGGCAAAATAACCCCCGTCGTGCGCGTCGTGTCCGGTCAAATGCACAAGTGTGGAGCAATTTACTGCCGTGCGCACGACGGGCCAAATTACACCCGTCGTGCGCGAGGGGGGAAAACGCAATCTGTAAAGCAATTTCCATCCGCGCGCACGACGGGCAAACTTACCCCCGTCGTGCGCGTGGGTTAAAACGCCCAGTGTGGAGCAATTTCCATCCGAGCGCACGACGGGAAAAATTACCCCCGTCGTGCGCGTCGTCCGCGGGGGTTAAAACGCACCAGTGTGCAGCAATTCACATCCGCGCGCACGACGGGCAAAATAACCCCCGTCGTGCGCGTCGTGTGCGGGCAAACGCACAAGTGTGGAGCATTTACCGCCGTGCGCACGACGGGCCAAATTACCCCCGTCGTGCGCGAGGGGGAAAACGCAATCTGTAAAGCAATTTCCATCCGCGCGCACGACGGGCAAACTTACCCCCGTCGTGCGCGTGGTTTAAAACGCCTAGTGAGGAGCAATTTTCATCCGAGCGCACGGCGGACAAAATTAACCCCGTCGTCCGCGGGGGTTAAAACGCACAAGTGTGCAGCAATTCACATCCGTGCGCACGACGGGCAAAATAACCCCCGTCGTGCGCGTCGTGTGCGGTCAAATGCACAAGTGTGGAGCAATTTACTGCCGTGCGCACGACGGGCCAAATTACCCCCGTCGTGCGCGAGGGGGAAAACGCAATCTGTAAAGCAATTTCCATCCGCGCGCACGACGGGCAAACTTACCCCCGTCGTGTGCGTGGGTTAAAACGCCCAGTGTGGAGCAATTTCCATCCGCGCGCACGACGGGCAAACTTACTCCCGTCGTGCGCGTCGTCCGCGGGGGTTAAAACGCACCAGTGTGCAGCAATTCACATCCGCGCGCAAGACGGGCAAAATAACCCCCGTCGTGCGCGTCGTGTGCGGGCAAACGCACAAGTGTGGAGCATTTACAGCCGTGCGCACGACGGGCCAAATTACCCCCGTCGTGCGCGAGGGAGAAAACGCAATCTGTAAAGCAATTTCCATCTGCGCGCACGACGGGCAAACTTACCCCCGTCGTGCGCGTGGTTTAAAACGCCTAGTGAGGAGCAATTTTCATCCGAGCGCACGGAGGACAAAATTAACCCCGTCGTCCGCGGGGGTTAAAACGCACAAGTGTGCAGTAATTCACATCCGCGCGCACGGCGGGCAAAATAACCCCCGTCGTGCGCGTCGTGTCCGGTCAAATGCACAAGTGTGGAGCAATTTACTGCCGTGCGCACGACGGGCCAAATTACACCCGTCGTGCGCGAGGGGGAAAACGCAATCTGTAAAGCAATTTCCATCCGCGCGCACGACGGGCAAACTTACCCCCGTCGTGCGCGTGGGTTAAAACGCCCAGTGTGGAGCAATTTCCATCCGAGCGCACGACGGGCAAAATTACCCCCGTCGTGCGCGTCGTCCGCGGGGGTTAAAACGCACCAGTGTGCAGCAATTCACATCCGCGCGCACGACGGGCAAAATAACCCCCGTCGTGCGCGTCGTGTGCGGGCAAACGCACAAGTGTGGAGCATTTACCGCCGTGCGCACGACGGGCCAAATTACCCCCGTCGTGCGCGAGGGGGAAAACGCAATCTGTAAAGCAATTTCCATCCGCGCGCACGACGGGCAAACTTACCCCCGTCGTGCGCGTGGTTTAAAACGCCTAGTGAGGAGCAATTTTCATCCGAGCGCACGGCGGACAAAATTAACCCCGTCGTCCGCGAGGGTTAAAACGCACAAGTGTGCAGCAATTCACATCCGCGCGCACGACGGGCAAAATAACCCCCGTCGTGCGCGTCGTGTGCGGTCAAATGCACAAGTGTGGAGCAATTTACTGCCGTGCGCACGACGGGCCAAATTACCCCCGTCGTGCGCGAGGGGGAAAACGCAATCTGTAAAGCAATTTCCATCCGCGCGCACGATGGGCAAACTTACCCCCGTCGTGCGCGTGGGTTAAAACGCCCAGTGTGGAGCAATTTCCATCCGAGCGCACGACGGGCAAAATTACCCCCGTCGTGCGCGTCGTCCGCGGGGGTTAAAACGCACCAGTGTGCAGCAATTCACATCCGCGCGCACGACGGGCAAAATAACCCCCGTCGTGCGCGTCGAGTGCGGTCAAATGCACAAGTGTGGAGCAATTTACTGCCGTGCGCACGACGGGCCAAATTACCCCCGTCGTGCGCGAGGGGGAAAACGCAATCTGTAAAGCAATTTCCATCCGCGCGCACGACGGGCAAACTTACCCCCGTGGAGCAATTTACAGCCGTGCGCACGACGAGCCAAATTACCCCGTCGTGCGTGAGGGGGAAAACGCAATCTGTAAAGCAATTTCCATCCGCGCGCACGACGGGCAAACTTACCCCCGTCGTGCGCGTGGTTTAAAACGCCTAGTGAGGAGCAATTTCCATCCGAGCGCACGGCGGACAAAATTAACCCCGTCGTCCGCGGGGGTTAAAACGCACAAGTGTGCAGCAATTCACATCCGCGCGCACGACGGGCAAAATAACCCCCGTCGTGCGCGTCGTGTGCGGGCAAATGCACAAGTGTGGAGCAATTTACTACCGTGCGCACGACGGGCCAAATTACCCCCGTCGTGCGCGAGGGGGAAAACGCAATCTGTAAAGCAATTTCCATCCGCGCGCACGACGGGCAAACTTACCCCCGTCGTGCGCGTGGGTTAAAATGCCCAGTGTGGTTACCCCGTCGTGCGCGAGGGGGAAAACGGAATCTGTTAAGCAATTTCCATCCGCGCGCACGACGGGCAAATTTACCCCCGTCGTGTGCGTGGGTTAGAACGCCTAGTGTGGAGCAATTTCCACCCGAGCGCACGGCGGACAAAATAACCCCCGTCGTCCGCGGGGGCTAAAACGTACAAGTGTGGAGCATTTTCCATTCGCGCGCACGACGGGCAAAATTAACCCCGTCGTGCGCGTCGTCCGCGGGGCTTAAAAAGCACAAGTGTGGAGCGATTTCCATCCGAGCGCACGGCGGACAAAATAACCCCCGTCGTCCGCGGGGGCTAAAACGTACAAGTGTGGAGCATTTTCCATTCGCGCGCACGACGGGCAAAATTACCCCATTCGTGCGCGTCGTCCGCGGGGCTTAAAAAGCACAAGTGACAAGTGTGGTGAAATTTCCATACGAAGGTAGCAATATGGTTAAACATATCTTTTAATTTCTTACAACAAGTGATTATTTTGCACAAAACCTAACATCAATTTTATACAGAATTTTTTTCAATATCAACATTCTTGTTGTCCCTTTTTACTCGGTGACGTGCATTATAAATTGATTTGCATGAAAGGTTGGACTTTCAAAATCTCAGCCGGCCTCAGCGTGCTATTTGCCAAATCTCTCAATGATCCATCTCCATTCCCAGCTACTGCCCTTCATCGGAATGGCCCTCGACATATTTAGCAGCTTGATGGTTGTGCCTGCCCTCAACGCCTGTTAACCTTCACTCCTCACCGCCAACGCCGACGCCCACCATTACCACGCAATGAGAACAGACATTGACACTTCTTGGTTTTAACTGGCCTGTCGGTCGTTTTTTCGTTTCGGTGTCACCTGTAAACCCCGCTTCATTCACATGCAAAGTTGTTTACTTTGCATGTGAAAGAAGCGGGGTTTACAGGTGTCACCGAAAGGAAAAAACGACCGACAGGCCAGTTAAAACCAAGAAGTGTCAATGTCTGTTCTCATTGCGTGGTAATGGTGGGCGTCGGCGTTGGCGGTGAGGAGTGAAGGTTAAGAGTCGTTGAGGGCAGGCACAACCATCAATCTGATAAATATGTCGAGGGCCATTCCGATGAAGGGCAGCAGGAATCCTATCGGAAGTTTTACATGCAAAGCGACAACATTCTTGAAGGTGCATTTTGGTTGCGAAGTTAGACTGATTTCATTGGAGTCATCTTCTACCGCCATCCCATTCTCTTTACAGGCATCTACATCATGAAGGAAATGGTCCACGACTCCACATTGAAATAGCAGGAGTAACTTTCAATTTTATCTTCCATTTACCATGGTATATTTCTACATCAAGCAGAACGAAGCAATGGTTAGAATTTGTCCGGTTAAACTGAGAAACAAATATATTGTAAGAAAAATATGTAGAATACCGTGGCTATACGAGGAAGATCCGAGAAGAAGAATACTTGGCGCGACCTCGGTGGTAGTTGCCGGTTGCTCCCAAAGGTTAACACAGCAGCCCCTGGCCGCGTCCACACTTGGCCAGAGACTTTGGATTATGCAGAGTATAGCTACCCAGGAGAACGGGATGATGCATAGAAGAATATTTGGAGGAAGCAGTTTTTCCGTGTATTTTCTTGAGGAAAGCAGTGGGATATAAATAGAATTCAAAAAATAGCTGTTATGAATTCAAACGGTGAAATATTAAACGAGTATTAAAATAGGCTTTGAATGATGCGTATTAAAGCGAGGCTTTAACTGCGTATTTATTGAGAGGTTTTGAATGCTGCAATCAAAATAGCAGTTACCAACATTTAAGAATGAGACGCCATTTATTATAGACGATTTGGACTGCCCATGGATGAGGATGAGACTACAGTTGATTTACTGTGAGTAATGGAAAGAACCCGTGAGTCTACAGTTGATGAGCTCGTGAATATACAGTATATACAGATGTTGCAGTGTGAGTAATTTTTGAGGGTAATGTCAAACACAAAGCGAAATTTTTGAAGGCGTTCACGGTCAATTTATAGTGAAATTGACCATTCAAATTGATGAGTATAAGTCCGCTATCCTACAACGATCCCTTCATTGCAAACATCTACGTAGACAATCATATGTATCAGTTTGTAAGAGCATAGGCTAATGAATCAGTTTGTGTCTGTATCAGTATGTACATCAATATAGTTGAATTCGATTGAATATGCCTCAGCTTGCATAAGTATCAGATTTAATTTTAAAGTTTGCATGTAGTTTCTGAGTCAGAGTGAATAAGTATCCGGTTTAATCTACAATGTTTCCAGATTGACCAAGTATAATAAGACTTAAATCTAAAAGCTTGCATGTAGGCTTGATTGGGATTCAGAATAAGTATGATTAAATATATTCCCGTGGTCGTGTTGAGAAAATTTGTCATCGATGAAACATCAGCTTAAAGCGCACAACGAGTAAATTCTG
The DNA here is from genome assembly GCA_030789695.1 of Scilla litardierei. Classification (NCBI taxonomy): domain Eukaryota; kingdom Viridiplantae; phylum Streptophyta; class Magnoliopsida; order Asparagales; family Asparagaceae; genus Scilla; species Scilla litardierei. Next base: position 21,096 of record JAULAV010003845.1, read on the forward strand.
CTGGTTGTGCGCGTTAAACAATTGTCCATAAAATACCTTAGATGCTCAAAGCGAACAGCTGGCTCTGGCTGTGCTTGTTGTGCACTTTGCGCAATTAAAGTAACCATTATAAATATCATCAACGCGCACAACGGCCATAAATTAGTTGGTTCTGGGCGTTGAGCAATTATGTAAGCGGCTATTAATTTTTCCAACCCACGTCCCACCGACCGGTCAAACATTCTTGAGAAATGCACATGTCTGGTATCAATCAGCTGTAGATTTACGAACAGTCTTTTGTATATTCACGAGAACCCCTCAGTTTGTAAGAGCATAGGGCCATAGGCTAATGAATCAGTTTGGATCTGTATCAGTAATTCAGTATGTATATCAATATATTTGAATGGCTGGGTAATTTTCAAAATGTCATCAATTTGAATATGTATGAGATTTAATCTATAATTTTGCATGCAGTTTATGAAGTCGATTGAATATGCCTTCAGATTGAAAAGGTATCAGATTTATTTTTAAAGTTTGTATGTAGTTTCTGAGTCAGAGTGAATAAGTATCCGGTTTAATCTACAATGTTTCCAGATTGAACAAGTATAATAAGACTTAAATCTAAAAGCTTGCATGTAGGCTTGATTGGGATTCAGAATAAGTATGATTAAATATATTTCCGTGGTCGTGTTGAGAAAATTTGTCATCGATGAAACATCAGCTTAAAGCGCACAACGAGTAAATTCTGCTGGTTGTGCGCGTTAAACAATTGTCCATAAAATACCTTAGATGCTCAAAGCGAACAACTGGCTCTGGCTATGCTTGTTGTGCACTTTGCGCAATTAAAGTAACCATTATAAATATCATCAACGCGCACAACGGCCATAAATTAGTTGGTTCTGGGCGTTGAGCAATTATGTAAGCGGCTATTAATTTTTCCAGCCCACGTCCCACCGACCGGTCAAACATTCTTGAGAAATGCACATGTCTGGTATCAATCAGCTGTAGATTTACGAACAGTCTTTTGTATATTCACGAGAACCCCTCAGTTTGTAAGAGCATAAGGCCATAGGCTAATGAATCAGTTTGGATCTGTATCAGTAATTCAGTATGTATATCAATATATTTGAATGGCTGGGTAATTTTCAAAATGTCATCCATTTGAATATGTATGAGATTTAATCTATAATTTTGCATGCAGTTTATGAAGTCGATTGAATATGCCTTCAGATTGAAAAGGTATCAGATTTATTTTTAAAGTTTGTATGTAGTTTCTGAGTCAGAGTGAATAAGTATCCGGTTTAATCTACAATGTTTTCAGATTGAACAAGTATAATAAGACTTAAATCTAAAAGTTTGGATGTAGGCGTGGTTGGGATTCAGAGTAAGTATGATGAAATTTGGAATTTGATTGATTCACTGCGGTGGCGCGCAGTGGGAGTAGATTCAGGAGCATCTCACAAATATGATCAAAGAGCAAAACGGTCAAATTTATTCCCGTGGGGGCGTTGAGCAAATTTGTCATTGACGCAACTATAGAGCTTAACGCGCTAAACGGGCATAATTCTGCATGTTGTGCGCTTTGCGCAATTATGTTAGCCATAACAAATTTGAGAACGCGCACTCCGGCTCAAAGTGAACACCTGGCGATACTTGTTTCTGCATACATTGTTAATCTAATACATTGTTTCTGCATGAAAGAAAACTATAAATAATATTATTCTTCAATGTTAATTTTTTTAATTTTTAAGTATTTAGTATTTCTTGTAATGTTGTAAATATTTTAAAATTTGCTCGAAAAATATCCAATATTGGTCTCAGGTAGTATGTATAATTGAGATATTTCCATCGGTTCTAAACTTATTAAATTTGGTCATGTGCCTTGTAAAATACATTTGTAATAAATAGCCGTTACCAAGCTATGACGGTAATAAACGCAACGAAGGGCTGATATCAATTATCCGTTGTGCGCGTCGTGCGCGGTGGTTAAAAGTCATAGTGTGAATCAATATCCTTCCGCTGTACACACACGGTCTCACATCTGAGGACTCCACAATCCACATTACACACAAGGGCTTATAGTGGAACCAATTAAACCGCACTCACAACAGAAACAATTTGATAGTTTTTGATGCACTGGAAAATAAATAATTTTTCGAGTGTTCGACGGAGAGTAATTCAGGGCGCAAAACGGTTCGGTATCCTTGTCGTGTGGGGAGAGTAATTTGCCTCTTTTTCAGCTGAGCCTAAAATACTTAGGATTACGCGTTTTTCTCGGTGGGATTACGCGTTGAGTAAATAAGATGTTCATTCCCGAGATCCTTAGCATTACTGTAGGATAACGGACTTAATACTTATCAATTTGATCGGTCGTTTTTCGCTATAAATGGACCGTGAATGCCGTGTATGCTCTGGAGAAGCGTATGAAATCGGAGGCCTACAGGCTGATGCAGACGCCTCCCGAATATGCTTCTCTCCCTGGTCTGCGAAGAGAAGAATGGCCCCCCGGGCCTTTGCGCCCTGGTTGGCTTCTCTGGGTCAATTAGGTTGGCGGTGCATGGCTACCGTCTCTCTGAGGCACAAGCACTCCCTTCTGTTCTTTTCGATCTCTTGGCTCGCAGCCAAATTGGGCAAATCTGACTGTGGATGCAGCAGATCATAATTGTCCCTTTCCTCCTGGGGATTTCCAATTTTGGCTGCGAGACAAGAGATCGAAAAGAACAGGAGGGAGTGCTTGTGCCTCAGAGGGCCGGTAGCCATGCACCGCCAACCTATGTGACCCAGTGCAGACATCCAGGGAAGGCCAGGGGGGCCATTCATCTTTTCGCACTTCGCAGACCAGGGAGATAAGCATATTCGGGAGGCGTCTGCATCAGCATGTATGCCTCCGATTTCATACGCTTCTCCAGGGCATACACGCCCGATGAATGCCTTCCATATGTGAGCATTTCGCCTTCCACTCCTCGACTATACACTCCATATCCATCTACTCTTTATAAACTCCATCCAACTCTTTATCTCCTCATTCTATTTGTTATGCAACCATTTGGTGTTGTTCGACGCCTCATGTGAATCGGAGTTTCTCTAGGTGTCTTTGAAACGGCTACATACCCGACTGCAGGTTACACCGACGCATGCTATGACTACACTCATATCCAGCCGATGATGGCAGAAAATCTGCAACGATGGTAATAAACGGAACGAAGATGGTCGACCGGTGAACTTGCGGAAGTTGACGGGGAAGCACGCAGATCACACCGACAATCACATGTTTCAGTTTGTAAGAGCATAGGCTAATGAATCAGTTTGGATCTGTATCAGTATGTACATCAATATATTTGAATGGCTGGGTCATTTTCAAAATAACATCAACTAGAATATGTACGAGACTTAATCTACACTTTAGCTAAAGGCGCACAACGGGCATAATTCTGCTGGTTGTGCGTGTTTAAGTATGATGAAATTTGGAATGTGATTGATTCAATGCGCTGGTGCGAGGTGGAATTAAAATTATAGCATCTCACAAATATGCTCAAAGAGCAAAACGGTCAAATTTATTCCCGTGGGGACGTTGAGCAAATTTGTCATGACTTTACCTAAATGCGCACAACGGGCATAATTCTGCTGGTTGTGCGTGATTAAGATGATGAAATTTGGAATGTGATTGATTCAATGCGCTGGTGGGCGGTGGAATTAAAATTATTGCAATTCACAAATATGCTCAAAGCGCAAAACAGTCAAATTTATTCCCGTGGGGGCGTTGAGCAAATTTGTCATCGACGCAACTATAGAGCTTAACACGCACAACGGTCATAATTCTGAATGTTGTGCGCTTTGCGCAATTATGTTAGCCATAACAAATTTGCTGAACGCGCACACCGGGTCAAAGTGAACATCTGGCGATACTTGTTGTGTGCTTTGACCAAATTTTTAAAACATTAAAAATTTGCTCACCGCGCACAACGGCCAAAATATAAATTTTGCCAGCTCACTTGGCACTGGTCATACATTCTTGGGAAAATCATATGTGTGGTATCAATCAGCCGTAGATTCAGGAGCAGTATTTTCTTATTCACGAGCAACCTTCTGTAGCTTGACGGGGTCTTCGATGTAGCCACAAAGTTAATATGGTACTTCAGCAGTCACATCCTCATTGACCCATCTGCGTTGCGCGCATTGAGCAATTCCCGTTTTCCATGCGTTTTGCGCGGTGATAAATTATAATAGTTTCTCTCTTCTGTATTATTTAGCCCGGGGTGCGTGTCGAATAAAATGTATTAAAAAATCTTAGTGGAGAGTAGTATTGTTTGGAGTAAGTTTCCTATTAGCATCAATGTTGATCAAGGCGAAAAATCGTTGAGTTTCATTGTTATGCGCGGAGAGTAATTAACCAATTTTGATCCAGATGCTAAAATAATTGGGATTACGTGATTTTCGCGTTGGTATTCCGCGGTTTGCGCGTTGAGTAAATAATTGTTGATTCCCGAGATCCATTGCATTACTGTAGGATCAAGGACTTATTATGCTTCATTTTGATTGCTCCAATTCCCCTATAAAATTGGCGGACAAGGAGCACTCATCTTCTCACAAGTTCATCTACTTTCTTCCATCATCTTCTTCTTTATTTGCCCCCACAACCTTCCTATTGAAACAGTAAGTCTTTCAGCTGTTCGTGCATGCTTGATATAGATATCAGATATTGCTATCAAGATTCAAGCATGCACGATAGCATTCATTCAGCTGTTCGTCCATTTATAATCAGGGATTCCCGAAAAAGGGTTTCCATATGACCGTCCCCGAAACTGGGCACCCAGGTCAACCGCCCAAGAAGTACTGGTCAGGGGGACATAACCAGCACATTGTGTCAAGTATGATACATACTTGACAGCCGGTTACAACGACGCGTGCAATGACGCCACTCCTATCATGTTTCCCTGTTGCCGACAGTCGGCAACGACGATAATAAACGTAACGACGATGGTCGACCGAGGTAACTAGATGGTTATAGATTGTTATGGACGCCTCCCCCAAGCTTTTAACAGTTCATTTTTTTTGCTTTTAGCGATCGAGGATCATCTCATCATTCTTAAGATCATCGAACTTTGTCCGCTCCTTCGGAATACCCTTCAAGATTGAAGCACGAACAACGTCCTCGGGCCCAGGAAGTATCGAAATTACTGTAACCATTGATCCAGACGTTCTAGAATGCTTCGTTGGATGCGAGCCATTGCGCCCGCCAATGTTCCAGGTTCAAAAACATGGATTTTTGAACCTGGAACATAGGCGGGCGCAAGGGCTCGCATCAAACGAAGCAGTCTAGAACGTCTGGATCAATGGTTACAGTAATTTCACCATATTCCCACTCGATTGTTCTTCATTTTCTTATTCAATTTGGATTCGAACCAAGAGATCGAATAAAAAAGGAGGGATTGCTGTTGCCTCAGAGGGACGGTAGCCATGCACCGCCAACCAATGTGACCAAGGGCCGCCATCCAGGCTTAATCATATGTATCAGTTTGTAAGAGCATAGGCTAATGAATCAGTTTGGATCTGTATCAGTCTGTATGTATATCAATATATTTGAATGCCTGGGTAATTTTCAAAATGTCATCAATTTGAATATGTATGAGATTTAATCTAAAATTTTGCATGCAGTTTATGAAGTCGATTGAATATGCCTTCAGATTGAAAAGGTATCAGATTTATTTTTAAAGTTTGTATGTAGTTTTTGAGACAAAGTGAATAAGTATCCGGTTTAATCTACAATGTTTTCAGATTGAACAAGTATAATAAGACTTAAATCTGTTGGAATTCAGACTAAGTATGATGAAATTTGGAATTTGATTGATTCACTGCGGTGGCGCGCAGTGGGAGTAAACTTATAGCATCTCACAAATATGCTCAAAGCGCAAAAAGGGCAAATTTAATCCCGTGGGGGCGTTGAGCAAATTTGTCTTCGACGCAAATTTTGCGTCACGCGCACAACCGGCATAATTCTGCATGTTGTGCGCTTTGCGCCATTATGTTAACCATTACAAATTTTGCTGAACACGCAAACCGGCTCAAAATTAACACCTGGCCTTACTTGTTGTGCGCTGTGAGCAATTTTTTGGTACTGAACATTGAGCCCTTATGTAACGGCTATAAATTTGTCATCGACGCAACTATAGAGCTTAACGCGCACAACGGTCATAATTCTGAATGTTGTGCGCTTTGCGCAATTATGTTAGCCATAACAAATTTACTGAACGCGCACACCGGGTCAAAGTGAACATCTGGCGATACTTGTTGTGCGCTTTGAGCAAATTTTTAAAACATTAAAAATTTGCTCACCGCGAACAACGGCCAAAATATAAATTTTGCCAGCTCACTTGGCACTGGTCATACATTCTTGGGAAACTCATATGTGTGGTATCAATCAGCTGTAGATTTAGGAGCAGTATTTTCTTATTCACGAGCAACCTTCTGTAGCTTGACGGGGTCTTCGATGTAGCCACACAGTTAATATGGTACTTCAGCAGTCACATCCTCATTGACCCATCTGCGTTGCGCGCATTGAGCAATTCCCGTTTTCCATGCGTTTTGCGCGGTGATAAATTATAATAGTTTCTCTCTTCTGTATTATTTAGCCCGGGGTGCGTGTCGAATAAAATGTATTAAAAAATCTTAGTGGAGAGTAGTATTGTTTGGAGTAAGTTTCCTATTAGCATCAATGTTGATCAAGGCGAAAAATCGTTGAGTTTCATTGTTATGCGCGGAGAGTAATTAACCAATTTTGATCCAGATGCTAAAATAATTGGGATTACGCGATTTTCGCGTTGGTATTCCGCGGTTTGCGCGTTGAGTAAATAATTGTTGATTCCCTAGATCCATTGCATTACTGTAGGATCAAGGACTTATTACGCTTCATTTTGATCGCTCCAATTCCATATAGCAACTCCACCACAAATCTCTAAAAACCCCCTTTCAAAATGGAATATCTCTAAAAGATGCTATTTTTGAGGATGTGCAACTCCAACCCACCATCTTCAAATCATATTTTTTCTTTGTTTAAGCTTTACTAATGAAAAATATTTATCGTTATAATGGGTTAATCTAATACATTGTTCCTGCATGAAAGAAAACTATAAATAATATTATTCTTCAATGTTAAATTTTTTTAATTTTTAAGTATTTAGTATTTCTTGTAATGTTGTAAATATTTTAAATTTGCTCGAAAAATATCCAATATTGGTCTCATGTAGTATGTATAATTGAGATATTTCCATCGGTACTAAAATTATTAAATTTGGTCACGTTATTTGTAAAATATTTGTAATAAATAGCCGTTACCAATCAATCCATGATGTTAATAAACGCAACAAAGGGCTGATATCAATTAGCCGTCGTGCGCGTCGTGCGAGTTGGTTAAAAAGTCATAGTGTTAATCAATATCCAACCGCTGTACACACACGGTCTCACATCTGAGGACTCCACATTACACACAAGGGCTTATAGTGGAACCAATTACCCGCACGCACAACAGAAACAATTTGATTGTTTTTGTTGCGCTAGAAAATAAATAATTTTTCGAGTCTTTGACGGAGAGTAATTCAAGGCGCAAAACGGTTCAGTTTCCTTGTCGTGTGGGGAGAGTAATTCAAGGCGCAAAAGAGTTAGGATTACTCGTTTTTCTCGGTGGGATTACACGTTGAGTAAATAAGATGTTCATTCCCGAGATCCCTAGCATTACTGTATGATAAATGGATCGTGAATGCCGTGAATGCCCTGGAGAAACGTATGAAATCGGAGGACTACAGGCTGATGCAGTTGCCTCCCTAATATGCTTCTCTCCCTGGTCTGCGAAGAGAAGAATGGCCCCCCGGGCCTTTGCGCCCTGCTTAGCTGCTCTGGGTCAATTAGGTTGGCGGTGCATGGGTACCGTCTCTCTGAGGCACAAGCACTCCCTCTTTTCTTTTCGATCTCTTGGCTCGCAGGCAAATTGGCCAAATCTGACTGTGGATAAAGCAGATCATAATTGTCTCATAATGCAGAAGCTGGAAGCCTGGAACCTGTGCGGAAACACAAAAGGCATGGTTGTCTCAGATTTCCAGAAAATCAAATGATGTGAAGAGTCACACATCCATTTCCTCGTCCGAACAGATGATGGTGATGATGCTCAAGTAAAGCGACAGAAATTACAAAACGAGCAGGGAAGTGACTGTAATGACACGCCAATGACGGCATGTCGCGCCTTTGAACTATTTGAATTGGAAAATGTTTTGAACTATTTGAGTCTTTGGATAATTATCGGAGGAAGCCATCTTATGAACACTTTTCCTTGTGTATTCGTGTGCGGAGGCCCATGTCCAGTAGTGCACATATCATATTTGTCTCTTATATTGGTCTCTTACAGGCGGTGAAGATCTTCTCTGGATTAAGCTTTTACTTCACCGATCAGTTCGAGCCTCCTTAAAGGGGCTTCCTCGAAAAGGTGGATCTAGCTGCCGGTCGAACCGTCCGGATGAATGTTGACCAGGTGATGGACGCATCAAATGCCAGTGTGTTCTCCGTAGGATCCGCCTTCATTGTCTACAACGAAGATCCTCCACCTACGTGCGCCTTAGCAGATCTTGAGGAGGTTGTAACGAAGAGATGCGAGGAGGTTGGGGCCGCATGCAGGGTTTAGTATTCTCTTACTGGAACACATCGCCGAATGCAGTTCTGCATCTGAGCTTGTAAGTTGTTCAAAGACCAGCGGTGTTTAGTATTTTGATCTGTTGGTGTTGTTCGACGCCTCATGTGAATCGGAGTTTCTCTAGGTGTCTTTGAAACGGTTACATACCCGACTGCAGGTTACACCGACGCATGCTATGACTACACTCATATCCAGCCGATGATGGCAGAGAATCTGCAACGACGGTAATAAACGGAACGAAGATGGTCGCCCGGTGAACTCGCGGAAGTTGACGGGAAAGCACGCAGATCACACCGACAATCACATGTTTCAGTTTGTAAGAGCATAGGCTAATGAATCAGTTTGGATCTGTATCAGTATGTATGTACAGCATTATATTTGCTGAACGCGCACACCGGGTCAAAGTGAACATCTGGCGATACTTGTTGTGCGCTTTGAGCAAATTTTTAAAACATTAAAAATTTGCTCACTGCGCACAACGGCCAAAATATAAATTTTGCCAGCTCACTTGCCACTGGTCATACATTCTTGGGAAAATCATATGTCTGGTATCAATCAGCAGTAGATTCAGGAGCAGTATTTTCTTATTCACGAGCACCCTTCTGTAGCTTGACGGGGTCTTCAATGTAGCCCCACAGTTAATATGGTACTGTGTTTGCGTTGTGCGTTGTGCGCATTGAGCAATTCCCATTTTCCATGCGTTTTGCGCGAGGATCAATTATAATAGTTTCTCTCTTCTGTATTATTTAGCCCGAGGTGCGTGTCGAATAAAATGTATTAAAAAATCTTAGTGGAGAGTAGTATTGTCGGGAGTAATTTTCCTATTAGCATCAATGTTGATCAAGGCGAAAAATCGATGAGTTTCCTTGTTATGCGCGGAGAGTAATTAACCAATTTTGATCCAGATGCTAAAATAATTGGGATTACGCGATTTTCGTGTTGGTATTCCGCGGTTTGCGCGTTGAGTAAATAATTGTTGATTCCTGAGATCCATTGCATTACTGTAGGATCAAGGACTTATTATACGCTTCATTTTGATCGCTCCAATTCACCTATAAAATTGGCGGACATGGAGCACTCATCTTCTCACAACTTCATCTACTTTCTTCCATCATCTTCTTCTTTATTTGCCCCCACAACCTTCCTATTGAAACATTAAGTCCTTCAGCTGTTCGTGGAAGGCGAAATCCTCACATCTGGAAAGCCTTTTTCGGGCATGCCTGATTATAAATGGACGAACAGCTAAATGAATGCTATCGTCCATATCAGATATCTATATCAGGCCCGTTACTCTGTGGTGTCTCTTGCCGAAGATGAAAGAACTCACCCTCAGACGGATACCCTGCACAACAACGACGTTTTCAATCCTGTCATGCTTGCTGAATAGCTGCCAGAACCTGGAGGATCTAGTCATTGGAGTAAGTTCAAATTTTCTAATTATTTCCTCTGAATAATTCAAAACTACGTATGTATGTATGATGGCATTAAGCATTCTGTTTTGTTACCAGGATGAAATGTTTGATTTTCCAGACCCGGAAGCTTCAGCGCTAGAATACTGGGATCAGCAGATGCCTTCGGATTGCATGACAAATACGCTGAGCACGGTAACTGTAAACGTGGTCGATGTACACCGCAAGGGCTCGCAGCCAATGAAGCATTCGAGAACCTCTGGATCGAAGCTTACACGAATTTCACCTTTTTCCGTATTCCGACACGATTCTGCTTCATTTTATTCTTCAATTTGGATGCGAGACAAGAGATCGAAAACAACAGGAAGGAGTGCTTGTGCCTCAGAGCCAGAGGGACAGTAGCCATCCACCGCCAACCTATGTGACCAAGGGCCACCATCCAGGTTTAATCATATGTATCAGTTTGTAAGAGCATAGGCTAATGAATCAGTTTGGGTCTGTATCAGTATGTACATCAATATAGTTGAATTCGATTGAATATGTCTTCAGATTGGTTGTGCGCGTTAAACCATTGTCTATAAAATACCTTAGATGCTCAAAGCGAACACATGTTAAAGCGCACAACGACTCATAGCGTCTACACCTGTCGTTTCTTGTTGTTCGCTATGAGCAATTATTTAAACCATTAAAAATTTGCTCATCGCGCACAACTGCCAAAAATATGTTTGTTCCTAGCTTTGTGCAATTATGTTAGCAGCTATTAATTTTTCCAGCTCACCTCCCACCGGCCGGTCAAACATTCTTGAGAACTGCACATGTCTGGTATCAATCAGCTGTAGATTGACGTGCAGTCTTTTGTATATGAGAATTGCTCTTCAGACCTTGTACTTTGAGGTGCACATACTTTTTATGGCAAAAAAAAGTAAATATATCAAATCAAAAAATCCAATCACATTCTTTTCTTTCTCAAAATAGTAAATTATGCACAAAAAGTTATATGCACCTCAAACAATGAGGTGTATTTAGCACTTTCCTTGTATATTCACGAGAACCCCTCCTGTAGCATGACGGGGTCTTCGATGGAGCCACACATTAACTCTACTTCGGTCGCATCCTCGTAAACCAATAAAAATCGCTGCCATGCGTTGTGCGTTGTGCGCCTTGAGCAATTCCATTTTTCCATGCGTTTTGCGCGGTGAGCAATTCTGATTGTTAGTTTGTTACTCGATCTTGTATTATTTAGCACGGTGTGCGCGTCGAATAAAATGTTTTTAAAAGGATTAGTGGAGATTAGTATTGTTGGGAGTAATTTTCCAATTGGCATCATTGTTGATCAAGGCGAAAAACAGTTTAGTTTCATTTTGATTGGTCCAATTCCCCTATAAATTGGCGGACAAGGAGCCCTCATCTTCCCACAACTTCCTCTAACTTCTTATATCATCTTCTTCTTTTTGCCCACACAACCTCCGTCTGGAAACAATAAGGGCTTCTTTTGTTCGAGCATGATGCATGACGTAGAAATGGACGAGATGGAGATGGATATGGGGTGTAAAGATGAGATGGTTTTCTACTGTTCGGGCCTGATGCTTGAGATAAAAATGGACGATAGAATTCAACCAGTACTTTTTTCACGCATTCACGTGGAACGGCCATCTCCTCTTTTACACTATCTTCTCCTCCATCCCCTTCATATTTGTACTATAGATCCTCTATTTATAACGAACCATGTGTCGGTGTTCACCGCCTCTTGGCAATCGGAGTTCTTTTCGGTGTCTTTGAACCGTCGTCATACGACTCATACTTGACAGCCGGGTACAAGGACGCCTGCAATGACGACACTCCTATAAGGGCTACGGTGGCAGATAGTTGGCAAACACGTCCATAAACTCTACGAAGATGGTCGCTTCGTTGCGTTAGTTAACGTCGTTGCCTACTTACGGCAACCGTAGGCAGGATAGGAGTGTCGTCATTGCAGGCGTCGTTGTAGGGTGAAGCACGCAGATCACGCCGACAATAGATCCGGTAAAAAGCACCTTCATTGCAAACATCTTACGAAGACAATCATATGTATCAGTTTGTAAAGAGCATGGGGTAATGAATATGTTTTGTTCTGTATCAGTATGTACATCCATATAGTTGAATGGCGGGGTCATTTTGAAAATGTCATCAATTGGAATATGTCTGAGATATAATCTAAAAATTTTCAATCAGTATACGAAGTCGATTGAATATGTAGCCGATTTAATCTAAAATGTCTTCAGATTGATTATGTATTTGAGATAACCTAAAAGTTTGCATGTAAACAAGTTAATTTTATCATAGACGGAATTTAACAACTTGCTTGGAGGGACATTTTCGCGTTCTTTACAATACGTCGATAACGACGCCAGTGGTTGAATGCAGGACGTTGGATGTCGGGCCGTTCCACTTTACTGTAAACTGCATCAGGATGTGTGACGGGAGGTTGAGGAGTGGGAGGCAGGCCTTTGGATGGCGGTCGGGGGTTTCGTTCCAATTTACTATAACCTGCACCAGGATGTGCGACGGGTCGTCAAGGAGTGGAAGGCATGCCGTTGGATGGCGGGCTGGGGTTTCGTTCCACTTCAGGATGTGCGACGGGAGGTCGATGAGTGGAAGGCAGACCGTTGGATGGCGGAGGGACCCGTTGTCTGGGAACGGTGGTGCCCATTGGGGTGATTGGCATGGCGATGCCTTCACCGGTGATTTGGACCAACACCCCGCGGGCGGCGACGCCTCCACCGGAGGTGGAGGTTGTCACGGAGTAGGCGCTGGAGGGGAGGAGCGGTCCGCCCTAAGTCCCTTGGCGTTAGTTCTCCAAGGGAATTCGGGGAGTGGAAGGCTGGCCGCTCCATGTGTAAGACGAATAACTCGTCGGCGATCCGCCTGAGAAAGGAAGAATTCGTCGGGAAGGAGAGGTCCGGTATCGGGCCAGCGGGAGGTTTCGGCGACGCCGCCCCCGGAGGTGGAGGTCGTCACGGAGTAGGCGTTGGAGGGGAGGAGCGGTCCGCCCTAAGTCCCCTGGTGTAAGTTCTACAAGGGAAGTCGGGGAGTGGAAGACGGGCCGCTCCATGTGTAAGAGTAATAACTCATTGGCGATCCGCCTGTAAGATGAAGAATTCGTCGGGAAGGAGAGGTCTCGTATCAAAGGAGGGCCTATCCAACGATCGGGCCAACGGGAGGTTTCTTTTGAGAGGGGATGAGTGTCTAGAGGCAAATCGCCCCAACACCCTGGGATTGTGAGGAGAGATCGAATACGGGGGCTTTTCTTTCTTTGCTTTGATCAATTATGTCTCAGCGTTGAGCAATTAAGTAAGCGGCTACAAAACCACTCATACCTCAGAATTACTCACCGCACACAACCACTCAATCTCAGAATAAGCTCACCGCACAAAACCCACTCAAAACTCAGAATTGATCAGCGCACAAATCCACTCAAAACTCAAAATTGCTCATCGCACACAACCACTCAAACTCAGAAGTGCTCACCGCACACAACCGCTCAAAAATCAGAATTTCTCAGCGCACAAAACCACTCTAACCTCAGAATTGCTTTTGAGGACATTTGTGTCATTTTCCGGGTCAAAGGTCTCCCTGAGAGCTTTCAAATCGCTCCTGCTACATCAATTCTCTCCCATCGCAATTAACGTCTCTTCATCTCTCTGACATCAATCCGCTGTAGATGAGCAGTCATTTGTATATTCACGAGAACCCCTCTGTAGCACGACGGGGTCTTCGATGTAGCCACACATTAACTCTACTTCTTCTCATCAATACAATTCGCTGTCATGCGTTCTGCGTTTTGCGCATTGAGCAATTCTCGTTTTCTAAACGTTCTGCGCGGTGAGCAATTATGATAGTTACTCGCCTCTGTATTATTTAGCCCGGTGTGCACGGCGAATATAATGTATTAAAAAATCTTAGTGGAGAGTAGTATTGTTCCTATTATGTCATCAAGGAGAAAAACCGTAGGGTTTCATGGTTTTGCGCGGAGAGTAATTAACCTATTTTTTTCCACATTCTAAAATAAATTAGGTAGCCCCTTTGGAGATGCTCTAAATGTCGATTCCCGAGATCCATTGCATTACTGTAGGATCACGGACTTTTTATACGCTTCATTATGATTGGTCCAATTTCCCCTATAAATGGCGGACAACGAGCACTCATCTTCTCTAAACTTCGTCTACTTTCTTCTATCATCTTCTTTATTTGCCCACACAACCTCCGTATGGAAACAATAAGTCCTTCAGCTGTTCGTGTATGCTTGATATAGATATGGACGATAGCATTCATCCAGTACTCTTTTCACGTAAAGGTAAATGGTTCATGTTGGAAACTTATGCAACGAAGGGCTATCGTCCATTTATAATCAAGCATCCCCGACAATGCTGGGGGGTGTTGCAACTGCGTTGAGAAAATTTTTCCCAAACAACACTATGAAAAATGTGTTCGATGATCATACCATATTCTTTTGGGGTGATATTGGCTATGATGTCTCACATGTTTCAGGTAAGCTGCTGGGTGTTGTACCATGATAGATTGTTATTCCCTCCTATTATGAATTGTGGCTATGTATTTGTTTTGCGTGTCTTGCTATACACTCCATATCCATCTCCATCTCTACACTCCATCTCCTCCATCAAACCCTTCATCGTTTCACTATACATCATCTTTGTTGCACAGACACTCCATCCTATCCTTTCCGATCTCTTACACTCCCAAACACAACTTCTTATGCAACCCTGTGTTGTTTTACATCGTCTCCGGTAATGGAGTTCCAATCGGTGTCTTTTGTCCTGACTTCATGTTACAACGACGACAACAATGACGGTAATAAGCGAAACGGTCTGACGACTTTTTAATTCACGGCGTCTCCTACAAAGGACAAAGTTCCACGTCATTGCAAACATCTGGTATGACAATCATCTTGAGCAGATCAGGGCAGAAATTCGGCAACTGCAACGTAGATGTGGAGCGCATTGCCCGTGTCGTACATCGCCACAGGGGAATCGGGGTTCCAGGCGTTGTGTTTGACACGGCTACATACTTGACTGCAGGTTACAAGGACGTTAATAAACGCAACGAAGATGTGCGCCCGATGAACTCGCGGAAGTTGAAGGGGGAAACACGCAGATCACCACTTCATTGCAAACAAAGGGATATGTATCTGTTTGGATCTGTATCTGTACGTACTTCAGTATGTTAGAATGGGTTGGCCCCTTTTGGAATGGTCACCGTTTGAATATGTATCAGCGTTAATCTAAAGGTTTGCATGCAGTTTCTGAATCAGATTGACTTGGTATCAGCTTTTATATAAAATGTCTTCAGAATGAATAAGTATTGGCCTTAATCACAATTAGGTAATGTTTCTAAGCGAAGTTTGACTGTTGGCATATGGCGGAATCACAATTTTAGTATGATGAAAATAGGAGTGGGAATGATTAACCGTGGGAACAAAAATTACAGCATCCAACAAATATGCTCAAAGCGCACAACCGGCAAAATTAGTCCGTGCGGGGCGCGTTGAGCAAATGGGCTATCGTCGAAACTTTGCTCAACGCGCACACCGGGCATAAGGCTACTAGGTGTGTGCGCGTTTAACATTTGTCGAAACGTTGGCATATGGCGGAATCACAATTTTAGTATGATGAAAATAGGAGTGTGAATGATTAACCGTGGGAACAAAAATTACAGCATCCAACAAATATGCTCAAAGCGCACAACCGGCAAAATTAGTTCGTGCGGGGCGCGTTGAGCAAATGGGCTATCACCGAAACTTTTCTCAACGCGCACACCGGGCATAAGGCTACTAGGTGTGTGCGCGTTTAACATTTGTTGATAAACTACCTTTTATATGCTCAAAAAGCGAACCACCGGCTTTCCTTTTTGCCCGTTGTGCGCGTTGTTTTGCCCGTTGTGCGCGTAATTTTTGCCCGTTGTGCGCGTTGTTTTCCCGTTGTGCGCGTTGTTTTCCCGTTGTGCTCGTAATTTTGCCCGAGCCTAAAGGCATTATTTTGCCCGTTGTGCGCGTTGGGCTATTTTTTAAGAGGCTACAGTTTATCCCAACGCGCAAATGAGCAACTCCAACCCATCTCTATAACTCTAAAATGGAGATTGAAGTTGCTCCAACCCATCTCCAAAATGAAGATAGAGATAGAGATTTGCAATAGTGCCCCTTCATATTTGGAGGGGCACTATTCACCCCTTCAAATCTCTAAAGTTCTCATTAATGACAACTTAGAACTTAATTAAAATCTTATAATTATTTATTACTAATGTATTTTACAAATCACATGACCAAATTTAATAATTTTAGTCCCGTCGGAAATATCTTAATTATACCTACAACATGATACCAATATTGGATATTTTTCGAGCAAATTTTAAATATTTACAACATAACAAGAAATACTAAATACTTAAAAATTAAAAAAAAATTAACATTGAAGACTAATATTATTTATAATTTTCTTTCATGCAGAAATAATATATTAGATTAACCCATTTTAATGATAAATATTTTTCATTAGTAAAGCTTAAACAAAGAGAAAATAGGATTTGAAGATGGTGGGTTGGAGTTGCCCATCCTCCAAAATGGCATCTTTTAGAGAAATTCCATTTTGAGGGGGGGGGGGGGTTGTTTAGAGATTTGGGTTGGCATTAATCATTATAGAGCAGAACATCCGGCTGGTAGCAATCCGCTGTATATTAACGATCCCTGCTCTGTATGTTCACCAACACTGATCTGCAGACTCGAGGGGTCTCTTAGAATATTAGTAAGACCAAAGGTTATAATATATCGCCGTTGTGCGCTGTGAGCATTTCTGTTAACCATTAAAAATTTGCACGGTGCGAGCAGCAATAAATGTGGATATATCAGCAAATTTTATTGAGTGGACGAGGAGGAGTTTTTTTCGCACTAACAAAATTGCTCACCGCGCACAACAGGCCAAAATTATTTGTTCTGATCGGGGTGAATGGTGAGCAATTGTAGTAACCACTAACAAATTGGCTAATAAAGGCGCTCAACGGGCAAAACTTATCAATGGGAGTTTGTGGTAAGCAATTTTGTCAGACAATAACATATATGATACAATAACCCTACTCTCACTTGGAGTATTGGACACTCTAACAATGACACATTCTCATCGCATAACAATTTGGAACAAAGGTTGATGTTATTAAAAATACCCAGAGCGCAAAACCGGCACTAATATTGCCATTCTGCGCGTTGAGCAATTTGGTCGGTAAAGACTTAATTACTCAAAGCGCAAAACGGGCAATATTACTGCAGTGTTGCGCTCGGTGTAATTGGTATGATACACAACATCAATCCATACCGATGATGACATTTGCACATTTCGGAAGCCATGATAAAATTTCATCCGCCAAAGTGGTCCATTTTTATACCAAAAAAACTTATTACATTGATAAACGTTTTATCTTACAGATACTAAAAACCATCAGCGGTAGCAATATTCGTATCTTTTACTTTATCAACGAATGACTGCATCTTCTGCTCGTAACCAGCCGGCCATCCATCGGCCACAGGGTCATGCGATCTTGTCCACACAACTGAAGTCGGAGGGACGTCACCTGCTGGCTGAAGTTGAAGGATAAAAAAGTGATTTCCGTTCACATAACCCAACGTTATGTGGCGTCTGGAGGCTCGGTTTACTGGAGGACTTCTCAATGGAAAAAATGTCACACACATACGATTTGAAATCAATTGTACTACACAGTTGTAGCATGAGGCAATGACATGTCCCATGTCTGGCATCTGCATCCAATTTTCCCGTCCTGGACCTTTATCAGTAATAAAATAGTCCACTGCCTTCAAATTATTATTATATGAAACCTCACTCACAAGACGCCTGTACAATCCGCTGTATGTCCGCATCTCACGGAGCAAATCAGCTCTGACAGTCCCCCATTCGGAAGCTTTTAAGCCCAACTGAACTGCCACAGCCCTGTACCCACAGTTGCCATCTGAATCCACGTCTACGCCGCCCGCCATGAGGGGTTGTAGCGTGCGATGAAAATCCAACCAATATGGTATGAGGAAGTTGGCAGGGAAATCATCAACATAATCATCAGGGGGAAACGAAGGTTTCGGCTTCTTTATTTGAAGTTTCGGACGCCTACTACTTTCCTTCGAAGGCCGCCTCTTCCATTTAGGCTTCTCCTTCGCCGCCGCCGTATGCTCCGCAATTGAATGCAACCGTGGAGACTTAACAAGCTTCCTCCTAACTGTAGGCTTCTCCGTCACATCCGAAAAATGATCAGAAATCTCATCAACCAGGGGAGAAAGTTGTTTAAGCATGACATCCATCTCTTCGTGCTCATCAAAATACGAGGCCACAGCCGTCTCCTCCTCACTCCCAGCAGTCTGCGCATTCACATTATGATCCCCCGTCTCCATCGTCGCCCCCAACTCTAACGTAAGCTCAGCTTGCATCAACCCAGCATCCTCTATCTTCTCATCCTCCACATCCTCCACATTCGCATCATCCTCCTGCGGCTCCTCATTCTCCCCAGCTGCATTCTCCCCCTCATCCATCTCAGCAGACTGGTCAGCCATATTACGTTCCACTGTCCCCGCCGTATCCACCAACTTCCCAGTATGCTCCTCAGCAATCAAATCAGTAGCCACTTCCTTATCATCATCCTCCTCGTTCGCCTTCTCCTCATACACCTTCGGCTCCACAGTCTCAGCCGCTGCATTATCCTCCACCACTACCTCCTCAGCATTCTGCACCTCCACGTTAAGGGCAACCGTCTCCTCCATCTCCACCATCTCCCCAATAACATAATCATCTACAGTCAACTCAGCAGCCACTGCATTCTCAGCCTCATCATCCCCATAAACATCATGCACCCTCGCTCCACATTCTCATCCGCTGCATTAACCTCATCCTCCTCCGCAGCATTATGCTCCTGCCCACTAAGAGCCAACTTCTCAGCAGCCTGCTCCATCACATTACGATCCACCACATCATCCTGCCAATAAGCAGCCAATGCAGTCGCCTCCTCAGCCTCATCCACCTTCTCCTCATCTCCCTTCTGCTCCTCCTCAACATTATCCACATGCACCACAAGCTCATCACCCACAATTCTACACGGTGATGCTAACTCCTTCAACTTGTTTACCATACCCACACTCTGCCCCCTTAGTAATCGGGAACGTGCATTATAAATTGATTTGATTTGTGTTTCATTGAAGGATTTAGTTTCCTTC
This sequence comes from Scilla litardierei, assembly GCA_030789695.1. Taxonomy (NCBI): domain Eukaryota; kingdom Viridiplantae; phylum Streptophyta; class Magnoliopsida; order Asparagales; family Asparagaceae; genus Scilla; species Scilla litardierei. The sequence continues at coordinate 40,417 of JAULAV010003845.1, forward strand.
AGGCCTTTCAAAATTGCTGACGGCGGCACCTTTCTATTTGCCAAGTCTCGCAATGCTTCCACCTCTTTTCCCTGCAACACCCCGTCGTCGGAATGGCCCGCGACATAATTAGCAGCTTGATGGTTGTGCCTGCCATCAACGACTGTTAAACTCCACTCACCGCCATCGCCCACCTCATTACCACGCAATTTGAACGGGCATCCACACTTGTTGGTTCTAACTGGCCGGTTGCTCTTTCGTATTGGTCGGTGTCCCCTGTAGTTCCCGCTTCTTGCACATGCATAGTAGGCAGCGGGAGTCCTATTGGACGATTTATTCATACTCGACGCACTGGTAACAATCACATGCCCCTGTTGTCGTCCGACGCTCTTTATCCACTGAAAGAGTTCGTCTCTACTTTTAAAACGTTGAAGCGTAGTAAATTTGGCTGTATAATCCATATACACATGTATCAAACAATTCATACAACTAATTAGACCGGGAACCAAACATTAGTTACATTATTGACGTAAAGAAAAATCAATATTACCTCCGAATTTTTTAGCATCTCCATCGATCTCAACTGTATCTGCAGGAAATTAAAAACCAAAAATTTCGCCTCCTCTTTCTACACATTGTAATTGTAACAAGGATATCAAATAAAATATACTTAACATTGTCTACTTACCAAATCGCGATTTCGACAAATTTAGGTCGAAAACCCCTAAATCGATTGCTCTCGCTTCACCGATATGTTTGAACGCAGTAGTGGCCACTGTGATGTAAATGTCGAGCCCAGTAATAAAAATCAAATCTTTGGAATTTCCTGCCTGTGCGCCTTGAGCAATCTACGAAAAACTGGTCGTTTGATATTCCGCCTTGAGCATTCTGTGGAAGGTTATGGCTGTGAGCGGTGAGCAGAATTTATCAAGGGATGAAAGAGGGTCCAAACGGGTCAAAACGGGTAAAAATTTTAACCCGTTGCGTGTTTCGAGTAAATTCGGTGGGTTAGTTGGCAAAATTTTACTCAGCGCGCACAACGGTTATATTTAGCACGATCCAAACCGTTTTGCGCGCTGAGTAATATTACATGGATTGTCAGGCTTGACATTAGTAACGGTAATCGTTATTAATCGCGACGCTGAGAACGATTTTGACCGCGGTGCGCGCTGAGGAGATCTAAATTTTGTTTTTAATATTTATTCTATTGGATTCCTCATATTCTTATGCCGATGTTAACAACATTATTGATACGTATAAAATAATATAATACCAACGTGATAACTATCATTAGTTGTATTAATTAACACCCTTAAGAAAATCTGGATAGATTGCGTGTGTTATTAAGCATTCAAAATCCAGTATATATCAGGATGTACCCGTTCACCAAAAAGTTAGTAAGAGGCAAACTTGATTAGTAGGTCTATCGTTAGGCATAACTTATAGATACCATACACCAAAGCACGGCATACAGATGATAACATTTGCACATTTAGGCAGACATGATAAAATTTCATGCTACCAATCTGTCAATATGAAATAAACAATCCACAGTAAAATGATACAACGTTTTATCCTACAATATTTCAATAACGTCAACGGTTGCAATATCGTGCCCAAATACTATTGACTGGAATTGTTGCATCCTATCCTCATAAGCAGCCGGCCATCCGGCTGACACATCGGAACGGTATCTTAGCCACATACTTGAAGTCGGAGGGACAGGACCATATGGGGCAAGTTTAACAATAACGAAGTGATTATTGTTCACATGACCCAACGTTATGTGGCGTCTGGATGATAGGGGTACTGGAGGAGTTCTTAAAGGAAAATATGTCACACACTGATGAGGTGCAAGAATATGTACTACACATTCGTAGCATGAGGCAATGACATGTGCCATTTCTGGCATCTGCATCCACCATTTAGCTTTTGGACGGTCTAACAAATGGCCCAGTGCCACTACATTCTTTTTAAATTCCACGGCACCCATAAGTTGCCGGTACAAGCCGTCGTGGTTCTGCATCTCTTCTCGCAAGTCATATTTCACCTGCCTCCATTCGTCCTCACCCAGTCCCAACTGAGCTGCCACAGCCCTATACCCACAGTTTCCGTCTGCTTTCACAACTACGACATGCACTATAAGGGGTCGTAGACACTCAGGAAAAGCGTTCCAATATGGTATTATTATGTCGGCAGCCAAGTCCTCGTCACTATCATCATGTGAAATTGATTGTTTCGGCTTCTTTATTGTACGTTTCCACAACGGTCTACTTCTTCCCTTACCCGGCTTACACGTCAATGTAGACGTATCCGTTATCTCAGCATGCTGCTTAGCAATCTCCGCTACCAGGGTAGAAATTTGAAGACGTAGAACCTCATGCTCCTTCTCAAAGGCCTTAGCCACTGCATTCTCATCATCATCATCCTCCTCCCCAGCAGTCTGCTCCGCCTCATTACGATCCACCTTATCATCCTCCCCACCCATCTTCCCAGTATGATCCTCCTCCTGCAACTCAGCAGGCACTGCATTCTCCCAAAACGCCTCCCCCACCTTCTGATCCCCCCCTCATTATTCACAGCCTTCACATTCTCAGCACCCACAATTTTATCAGCTGATGCTAACTCCTTCAACTGTTTTACAATACCAACCTTCTTCCCCCGTTGTAACCGGTTTCGTGCGTTATAAATTGCTTTGATTGAGGTTGCACTGAAGTTTTTATTTGCCTTCAGTACTTTCAAAATTTCAGCTGGCCGAACCTTGCTATTCGCCAAGTCACGCACTGTTTCCATCTCCATTCCCTGCAACGTCCCGTCATCGGAATGGCCATCGACATATTTAGCTGCTTCATGGTTGTGCCTGCCACAAACGACTGTTACCTTCCACTCCTCAACGCCCACGCCCACCATATAACCAGGCAATGAGAAAGGACATGAACACTTCTTGGTTTTAACAGGCTGGTTGGTCTTTTTTAGCTTTCGGTGTCCCCGATACTCACCGCTTCTTTCACACGCAAAGTACACAGCATGATGCCCTTTGGCCATTTTACTTAATCTCCCCGAACGTGTAACAATCACATGCCCATGACTTAACCCGACGTTTTGTATCCACTGAAACAGCTCTTTTCTATCCTTGAACAGTTGATTGGTGGTAAAGTCGGTTGTAAAATCCATAGTATACTGTATCAAACAATTCATAACCTGATCCTCAAAGATTTAATGCATTATTGCCGAGAAGATAAATCAATATTACCTTGGATTTTTGTAACGACTTCATCAACCTCAACCGTGGATGAATGCATGTAAAATCAAAATAAGAAAGGCAGATAAACTGTACTTAAAAGTATAGACGTACCAAAGAGTCGATGTTGATAAATTTAGGTCAAAAACCCCTAAATCGATTTCTCTCGATTCAGCTCTTTGTTTGATCTCACCAGTTGACTAAGTGATGTATCCTTCGAGCAATTAAATAAAAATCAAAGCTTTTGGATTTTGGTCTGGGCGACTGGAGCGATCTTTGAAAATACTTGCCGTTTGAAATTCCGCCGTGAGCAATCTGTGTAATTGTCTGTCAATTCGCTGCGAGCAGAAGGTATCACGGGACAATTTCGGGTCCTACCGGGTCATATCGGGTCTACAATAATTTACCCGTTGTGCTGGTTGAGTACACAAGTCTAGTTTGAAATATTACTAGCAAATAACCCGTCCACATGTGCACGTGGACTTGACCAAAACGGTTGTGTGCGGTGAGCAATTACGGGTTTTGAGTGGTTGTGTGCGCTGAGCAATTCCGATTTTTGTGTGGTTGTGTGCGCTGAGCAATTCCGAGTTTTGCGTGGCTGTGAGCGGTGAGCAATTCCCAGTTTTGCGTGGTTGTGTGCGTTGAGCAAGTCCGTGTTTTGCGCGGTTGTGTGCGGTGGGCAAACTGCTAGACGGTTTACAGAGGAGAGCAATTTACATTTTTGCCCTCCCACTGTTCGCGATGAGTAATTTACACTATGAACCACTATTTCTACGCATCCGTATATACAAATGCAGCGTAACAGCTTCCATATGCGATCAGTTTTGTGACCTAAGGCGGGAAAAGCTAACGAGATAGGGTTTGATCAACAGAAATTATTCTAATTCGCTGAGGTATATAGACTATAAGAGTTCCTGCTTATATCAAACGAAGGTCCTTAAGGCAGTGCAAAAGATTTGTGTCATTGGGTTGGGGTGCCCTAAAATACTCGACTGCGGCCGCACTGCATCGTAAAGTTGGTAAGCCATTAATTGATGCTAATTAATTTGGTATTGTTTAATAATTTCAGAAATTTATTGCTGCAATGTACATTTGGAACATGATTGCGTAGAAATTACGAAGATTGATATGGGCTCGGTACACAATGAGGGGATCTGGGATGAAGCGGACAATGAAGCAAAGGTTTGAAATTATTTTGCTTTGTTAACTGACTAATTTACTAGAAAATAAAGCTTAACATTTAGTGACTATATTGGTTTCTGGGACTTAATTCAGCGTATTGTTGAAGGCTCGGAGGTTAATGAAGATTATACAAATCAGTTCACAACAAATAAAATTTTCCCCAGCATAGAAGAGCTTGGTAAATGGGTAAAAGGGGTCGGTGTGAAAACCGGGAATTTGGTTGTTACAAAATCATCAAACATGAGTACAAAGGGCAATAGGGTCCCAACTTATTATTTTTGTTGTGAAAGAAGTGGGACATATCGGCCACACAGGCCGGATATATCGGCCAAAAAATCAACTCGAAGCAAGAAGTGTTCATGTCCCTTCTACTTGAGGGCTAATGGTGTGGCAACAGATAAGTGGATTTTGACAGTTGTACGTGGCAATCACAACCATAAACCCGCAATGTACATCGAGCGACATCCAGATGAGAGGAGGTTCGGAGGTGGGGAGATGGCCACGGTGAGAGACTTGTCACATAGACTGCTTAGGCCAAGGGAAATCTTGAAATACCTGAAGTAAAAGGATAATGCAACATCTACCACAATCAACACTATTTATAAAGCCAGACAGAGGATGAAGGCAGGGGAAATGGCCTGGAGAGCAGAAATGCAGCTATTCCTTAATCTACTTACACAGCGTAATTACATTGTGTATCATGAAGTGGACGAAGTGACAAATGCAGTGAGGACTATATTTTGGGCACATCCGCAGTCGGTTGAGTTATTACGAAAATTTCCAGAGATTCTGGTTATGGACTGCGCGTTGAAGACCAACCGCAACAGGCCACCATTGATGGAGATGTATGGGGTGACGTCCACAGATATTCAGTTCGCAGCGGCATTTTGTTACACGGAGGCCGTACGTGAGGAGAACTACTTGTGGGCCTTGGGGAAGTTGAGCTCTTTGCTGCAGGGATACAGGATGCCACGTGTAATTTTGTCAGCACTGGAGCCAGCACTTATGAATGCCATTGGCCATGAATTTCCCCTTGCGGTGCACCAAATATGTAGAATGCACATATCCAAAAATATTGCCAAAAATTGCCAGCCCTCTTTTGAAGATCAAGAAAAATGGTTAGGTTTCATCTCTAGCTGGAATTTATTGGTGGGGGCACGCAAGGAGGAGGAGTATGTTTCTAAACTGAAGGCATTGGAGACCGAGTACAAAGATTACACAAGGGTCGTGAGCTATGTGAAGACATCTTGGTTGGACAAGTACAAGGAGAAGTTTATTTCTGTATGGACAGATGGCAATCTCCACTTTGGAAATGTCAGTACCAACAGAGGGCAGACCAAAAGAGCACAGACTGAACATTCTAAGCTTAAAAGGGCATTGGGTTCATCGGCCTTCAGTTTATCCGCTTCTTGGCCAACCATACATGAATCATTAGAGGGGCAGCATATCGAGATCAAGGCATCATTCGAGAAATCTAAGCTCATGTTGCAACATAATGTGCATGGGTTCTTGTTCAAGGAGCTGATAGGATTTACAGCCGCTGCGGCGTTGAAGATAATGTCTGTGGAAGCTGATAAATCTGACCCTATGGGAACGGACCAATGCACAGGTGATTGTCTAGCTAGAATGATTTATGGTGTACCATGTGCCAATGAGATTGGCAAATACACAAGGGAAAATCGCCCCATTCCCTTAGATGCCGTAAATTCTCATTGGAAGCAGCTAGACATGGAGGCTAAGCCGGAATTGATGTCTGAAGAAGATGGGCTTATACATGCTGAATTAGAGCGCATACACATGCTCTATGCTCAACTTGATGGGCCGATGAAGCAGGAGTTGTTAATTAAGTTGAAGGAGCTAGCTACCCCGGCGACAAATCTGATTACAGAGCCGCAAGTTAATGTCGTGTTCAATGGAAGAAGAAAAAGGGATATTAATTTGACAAATGAAGAAACAGCCACCCCCATTCATCCTGCTCATTTTGATCATGACTTCGGCGATGCGGCTAGTTGCTCTGCTCAAATTCCACCTGAAGTCTCATCGAAACAAGAAAGCGTCGGCCGTGTCCAGCCGAGACGGTCCCAAAGGATCAAAAATACGTCTGCCCCACACATTCCTCCTCAACTTGCTAGAAAGAAACCAACTGGCAAAGCCGCGACATCTGGCAGTATGACTGGGGTTTCTGCTACAGCTTCATTTGCAGCAGCAAATTATGAAGCAAAGGACGCTAGAGCCGTTCAAAGAGGCATACCTTATCTTGATCAATTCCCCCCTGCAATCGCCAAATATATATCGACCGTCACAGATGTGACGGCAGATGGGAACTGTGGTTACAGGGCTATATCTTCACATCTAGGGATGGGAGACGACCAGTGGAAGGTGGTCAGAAGAGAATTGCTTCAAGAGCTGCGTGACCACTATGATGTGTACTCAAAGGTGATGGGTGAGGAAAGTGCACAAGAACAGGTAGTGTCAATTAACTATATGGGTGACCACCCCCCGATGCAATATTGGATGACCTTCCCTGAAGTTGGACATATTATCTCAAGTCGTTATAACTAAGTAATACATCTGCTGTCAATGCAACAATGTCTTTCATTTTTTCCGTTAAGATCAGGACCACACCAAGGTACGAAACGTGGTCCCTTCACCATAGGTTTTGTAAATAATAATCACTTTGTAAATATTCAACTTAAAGATAGAAGCCCGGTCCCACCGGTAATAAGGCAATGGAAGGCTAACCGCCTGCCTGAGGCCGAAGGATGGCTGGAAGGCCTTGAAGAGAGGATGCGACAATTCGAGACATTATTCTGTAAAGATGTAGGCAAATTTCCCACTGTAATTACCGTATCATCAGAGCATTGAATTTATAATTTTGTGCAAATGTAGTGACTGAGTTTATAATGAAAGAATATACTGAATTTTTTGGGATTTTTGTACAAAATCTATGGGATTTCTGCACAACGGGAACTCAACGCGCCATCATGTCTTTGCTTGTTGTGCGCTTTGATCATTTATGTTATGGGATACAGTAGCTAAATTCGCACGCCTGGCATAATTTTGCCCGTTGTGAGCTTTGAGCAATTTATGTTACAGCATTAAAAATTTGCTCACCGCGCACAACGAACATAAAGGAGAATGCTAAGAGTTGGACTCATAATTGTGTGCTTTGGTATGTTAGTGATGTTGAAGACCGTATACAGCAGTAAATGTGTTATTTATGTTGCATGAAGTGATTTCCACCTCTGCGTATTCTTGAATCTTTCTCTCCTTGACGATGGTCTACTTGAATCTATGGCATAAGTCCAATATCCCAAGTTCGTTTAAAGGAAACCTCTATACGTAACAATCTCGATGCATGTAGAGGCTATGTGAATGCTGGAGAAAATGACTCCAATGAAACACACTGACAAATCAGATTCATCCATACACATCAGGTAAAAGGTGGGACCGGTGTGAGCAATGAGAAAAAAATTGTATATCTGGTTCACTGTGATGCTAAGCTCAATTCCAACGCAGTTCACGTGCACTAAGTATATTCCCGGGAAACTTCGATATTTCACACCATCCTTGACCATTTCTGTGATGGCTGTATGCTAATAGTTTTAATATCCACAAGAAATTAAGCAATCAGTGTACGAAGATCGCTAATGGTTGGCAAACAGATAATTAAACTAACAAGCGGTAAAAGACTGGACCAGACGGTGTTCATTGCCAACTGAATGTTTGGGGTTCATTACTAACGCGTAAACCATCACATGTTCACCTCTCAAAAGATGGCCACGATTCACACAGACGCCTCACTGGAGGGGGCGTTGGTAGCCAAACCGTCCTACGTTTGGGCCGATCCTCCACCGGACTCCCGACCAGATCGCTGACGCTTCCTCGCCTCTGCCTCATGCCTCACGTCTGCAATCGAGTTTGGAGGAAGCGAGTTTCTCTCCAACTCGGCTATACGAGCCAGGAGACTGCTCTTCTCTACGTACCATCGCTCTTCGGAGCTCTTCCGAACCGCTGACATAGAGGCCGCCCGATCTTTAGCTTTAGCAACCTCCCACTCCGCCTGAGATCTGCGGTCTCTCTCTTTCATCAGCTGCTCCTTCAAATCCTTAAGTTGAGATTCGAAGGAAACCGCCTTTTTCCGGTCGGCAATCAACAATTGCACCACTCGGCGACGCAGTTCCGCCCCGACCAATGATGTCTGCAGGGAATCATGGATAAGTAAGACTGTAAGAGTAAGGCAACAGCACAATGAGACGACATTAGTACTTAACCTGGTAACTGCCATAAACGACTGAGTTAGCGAGCCTTTCAATGTCAATTTGACCCACGACACTTTGGTCAATGGGAAGGATGGAGTTCTCCACCAGCCGACTGGCCACCCCCCTATCCACCAATGCAGACTCGCCGTCCCAGACGGGGAAGAAGGGTCGGTGATGGTTCCCCCTAGTACCTTCCGATGGAACGTCAGTGGGCGGATTCAACAGCAATGCCCCCTCGTACGCCGGGGGTACATAGCCTGCCGGAACGAGACCTCCCCATGGCCACGTATCCCTTAGGGGAGTCTCAGGCAACTGCGGCCGCACATCCCCCCTGTCATGAAGGGAACGGTTATCAGCTACGTCACCGTCTCTTCTTCCCTCTGAAGACTGGCCTTGCAAAGTTTCTTCGTCCCACTGACACGATTTCTCAGCCATATCTGCAGTCAAGGCACAAATCATGGCGAATGGTGATATATCCCCAAATTTGGCGGGATAAATATCCTCCACTTGACCGGACGCATGGAGGGGTTTTCTGGGGTCTTCGCGGCGTTTTTTTGCGGTCTGCTACATTAATACTCCGAGTTTGGCGGCAACTCAAATTTTTTGCCGGGTCCTCCATTATGGGTGGCCATCTTGCTTCTTGACTCTCTCGCTCTTCCGTTTGTTATTACAAGTATAAACAAACGGCGGATTAATTACTGAGCTCGCAAAACGGGGCAAAATTTGAACCGATGTTCGCGGTGAGCAAACATAATTTAGTCACGCGCAGTATATGCGTAAATGTGGGATAGTTGTGCGCGGTCGAATATTTGGATTTATTATACGAATTTCCTCATCGCGCACATATGGCATTACTGTATACAGTTGTGTGAGGAGATATATTAAACGACTAAAATGTTTTACTTGTCAGAATGGATACAAATATTCGCTGATATGGCGCTGACGTGAAAAACTTTTCTCGAACAAAGTTCCAGAAAAGTCGGCAGTTGGATGAGTAGAAGACCGGTCAAATTCTTGTTTGTGGTCCAACCAACCTCTCACCTCATCCGCAATTTCCATCACCACGTACCATCGCTTTTCGTCTTATTAATAGTGACACATTAAAGTGGAGCCCACAGAGGGAAAAAGATAGAATATTTCAACGCAGCACAGCGGAACGACGCGAAACCTACTGCAAATTGCCCAGTTAACAACATTCGAACGCGAAGGTCCGCAGACTGTTTAGCGGGCCCGACAATATATTCTCGAGTCTCGACACCCCACTATCCAACCCCATTGAATCTAGTTGGTAGATGATGTGACATTTAATTAGGTATTTTTTCCCATATTTAGTTTACGTGAATTAAGCTATATTCGACGACTCCATGCAAGTCTAAGCGGAAGTTGGCCGGTTATATCATCTCCAAACCACACTGCAACAACACGCCAAATATGGCGTTTTCCCTCCATCAACCGCCCTGCAAAACTGGAATCAATTTGCCGGTTTGCTACAGGGCCATCCAAATTTGGAGAGTCAATGTAGCAACTTCCGGTGTATAAAAAAACAGTGTAGAAACCTACATCCAGTTTTTGTATGTCTGTTTATTAGACCATACATAGAACATTCATTACGATTCTGTTTGTTTATTTCGATCCCCCTATGGCATTATCCAAAAGGCGGCAGTAAAATAACAACAATCGTGCCAAATAAGAATCTAAATATATATAAATATAAAATCCAAAAAATCATAAAACCACATTATATACTTAGGTGATAAGAGGAACGAAAGTCCAATATCAACATTGCGATACACGAAGGAAACTTAACGTCTCAAATCACAACACATATAGATATAGCATACATGGAGACCATAACACAAAATTCACACATATATATGATATATGATCAACAAATATAGTGCGGAATTAAAATTAAACCCAAATAATAAACAAATGCACACGCAATTATGTTTCAAGTGTTCGGATTACCCAAGTAACTTCCCGCCTTGTTCCCGGTTATCCTACGTCCCTTCCACCCGGATACCTCCGGATACTCAAGTTAGAACACTAACTTGAGGTTGCCTTTAAACCCACTTGTAGCAACCCTACAAGTGAAATCGAATACAATCGATGTCCTTCACTCCTACAACTTGTGAGTAAGCAAACCGCTCTCGGAAACCTAGCACAAATACAAAATAACGAAAGTTATGAAATTATGAAAGCAACACTTACAATCCCATATGCCTTGAAGTAGAACTTGAAGGAGAAGTGTGTTGTGTGTTGAAGACTCTCTTGGAAGAGAGGAGAAAGCCCTTTCTCTTGACTGCACCTATTACCTTGACGATCACGTTCCGTTTGAGTACACATCGCTCCTGCCTTTGCACCGGCACCATTATATCAGTTCCCGCCTGTTACTCAGGAATCCCTGTCAATAGAGAGGACTACTGCCGTAAAGGTGGAGGCCGAGGTAATAGATCGGGTGCCAAACGGCGGCTCTAGGCTGGACCGATATACGTGCACCTCATGGGCATTCACATTCCGGTTGAATGCACATCGCTCCTGCCTTTGCACCGGCACCATTATATCAGTTCCCGCCTGTTACTCAGGAATCCCTGTCAATAGAGAGGACTACTGCCGTAAAGGAGGAGGCCGAGGTAATAGATCAGGTGCCAAACGGCGGCTCTAGGCTGGACCGATATACGTGCACCTCATGGGCATTCACGTTCCGGTTGAATGCACATCGCTCCTGCCTTTGCACCGGCTCCATTATATCAGTTCCCGCCTGTTACTCAGGAATCCCTGTCAATAGAGAGGACTACTGCCGTAAAGGTGGAGGCCGAGGTAATAGATCGGGTGCCAAACGGCGGCTCTAGGCTGGACCGATATACGTGCACCTCATGGGCATTCACGTTCCGGTTGAATGCACATCGCTCCTGCCTTTGCACCGGCACCATTATATCAGTTCCCGCCTGTTACTCAGGATTCCCTGTCATTAGAGAGGACTACTGCCGTAAAGGTGGAGGCCGAGGTAATAGATCGGGTGCCAAATGGCGGCTCTAGGCTGGACCGATATACGTGCACCTCATGGGCATTCACGTTCCGGTTGAATGCACATCGCTCCTGCCTTTGCACCGGCTCCATTATATCAGTTCCCGCCTGTTACTCAGGATTCCCTGTCAATAGAGAGGACTACTGCCGTAAAGGTGGAGGCCGAGGTAATAGATCGGGTGCCAAACGGCGGCTCTAGGCTGGACCGATATACGTGCACCTCATGGGCATTCACGTTCCGGTTGAATGCACATCGCTCCTGCCTTTGCACCGGCACCAATATATCAGTTCCCGCCTGTTACTCAGGATTCCCTGTCAATAGAGAGGACTACTGCCGTAAAGGAGGAGGCCGAGGTAATAGATCGGGTGCCAAATGGCGGCTCTAGGCTGGACCGATATACGTGCACCTCATGGGCATTCACGTTCCGGTTGAATGCACATCGCTCCTGCCTTTGCACCGGCACCATTATATCAGTTCCCGCCTGTTACTAAGGATTCCCTGTCATTAGAGAGGACTACTGCCGTAAAGGTGGAGGCCGAGGTAATAGATCGGGGGCCAAACGGCGGCTCTAGGCTGGACCGATATACGTGCACTTCATGGGCATTCACGTTCCGGTTGAATGCACATCGCTCCTGCCTTTGCACCGGCACCATTATATCAGTTCCCGCCTGTTACTCAGTATTCCCTGTCAATAGAGAGGACTACTGCCGTAAAGGAGGAGGCCGAGGTAATAGATCGGGTGCCAAACGGCGGCTCTAGGCTGGACCGATATACGTGCACCTCATGGGCATTCACGTTCCGGTTGAATGCCAATCGCTCCTGCCTTTGCACCGGCTCCATTATATCAGTTCCCGCCTGTTACTCAGGAATCCCTGTCAATAGAGAGGACTACTGCCGTAAAGGTGGAGGCCGAGGTAATAGATCGGGTGCCAAACGGCGGCTCTAGGCTGGACCGATATACGTGCACCTCATGGGCATTCACGTTCCGGTTGAATGCACATCGCTCCTGCCTTTGCACCGGCACCATTATATCAGTTCCCGCCTGTTACTCAGGATTCCCTGTCATTAGAGAGGACTACTGCCGTAAAGGTGGAGGCCGAGGTAATAGATCGGGTGCCAAGCGGCGGCTCTAGGCTGGACCGATATACGTGCACCTCATGGGCATTCACGTTATGGTTGAATGCACATCGCTCCTGCCTTTGCACCGGCACCATTATATCAGTTCCCACCTGTTACTCAGGATTCCCTGTCATTAGAGAGGACTACTGCCGTAAAGGAGGAGGCCGAGGTAATAGATCGGGGGCCAAACGGCGGCTCTAGGCTGGACCGATATACGTGCACCTCATGGGCATTCACGTTCCGGTTGAATGCACATCGCTCCTGCCTTTGCACCGGCACCATTATATCAGTTCCCGCCTGTTACTCAGGAATCCCTGTCATTAGAGAGGACTACTGCCGTAAAGGTGGAGGCCGAGGTAATAGATCGGGTGCCAAACGGCGGCTCTAGGCTGGACCGATATACGTGCACCTCATGGGCATTCACGTTCCGGTTGAATGCACATCGCTCCTGCCTTTGCACCGGCTCCATTATATTAGTTCCCGCCTGTTACTCAGGAATCCCTGTCAATAGAGAGGACTACTGCCGTAAAGGTGGAGGCCGAGGTAATAGATCGGGTGCCAAATGGCGGCTCTAGGCTGGACCGATATACGTGCACCTCATGGGCATTCACATTCCGGTTGAATCATGAATGCACATCGCTCCTGCCTTTGCACCGGCTCCATTATATCGGTTCCCGCCTTTTACTCAGGATTCCCTGTCAATAGAGAGGACTACTGCCGTAAAGGTGGAGGCCGAGGTAATAGATCGGGTGCCAATCGGCGGCTCTAGGCTGGAACGATATACGTGCACCTCATGGGCATTACGTTCCGTTTGAATACACATCGCTCTTGAACGTGCATTGGCTACTAAACAATAGATATTTATAGATCGGTTGCGAGACGCAATCGGTATGCCACGTAATGATGAAAGTACAACCGCCATCTCGTACAATCTTATTTCGGAGGTACGTAATGATGACAGTAAATGATTCTGCTTTCTTCTCAACAATGTTCACGTGTGGTAACTGGAGAATGAGTCAAGTAGAACCTCGGTTTCCGTGTAAGCCCTTAATTACGATTTTTTTTGCGCATTCGAACGGATGCTTTACCCCAGTCGTCTGATGAGATTGTTTTAGTCAGTTCCACTTCCATATGTAATCCAGCGGCTGAGATTAAAATAAACAATCATTATATATATGTGGAGTCAGTAGACGAGGGGTTTCGCGGAAAATTTCATTCCTCTTTCCTTTGATCTGTCGTTCCGTTTTCTTCTTCATCTCAACACTCTCGCATTTCGTACTCGGGTTTCTTCATGCCGCCAAAACGATCTCGTGAGTCGACTTTTTCTGACCCTTGGGGAGTTAGTGATGATGATTCACCGTCACCTGAACACGCTGATCCCCTTCCCTCATCGTTCCCGGCCTATAGACCCATTCTGCATGATTCGCTTTCGCTTGGTCCAACTCAAGGTGAACACAATGTGCTGTTGCCTCCTCCTGCGTTTCCTCCTTTACATGCAGGTTCATCAGTTCCATCTCCGGCTGAAAAAGCCCCACTCGAGGACAACAGTTATAACGGCCTCCTCTCTATGGATGGGATGTCTCGCCGTCAGGACTCTGTTCTGCACAACCTCCGTAGCAAACTCGAGGAGCTTACTACGTTTGTCTCTGTACTTACAGATGAACAACGTCAGCTTAAGGATATACTCATAGGCAATGTAAGCCCCGCATCTGCTGCTTCATCATCCTCCCATCAGCTGGTGAACTTTACTCGTAGATTAGGAGAAATTGAAACCCATCTCTCCAACACCAATATGGCGATCTCACTTATGCGTAGCGACTTCGACACTATGATGCTCATAATGTCGAACATACAAGAGAAGATGGAGACTCTGGTGCCCTCTCCTAGAGACATCCGTACTGTTGCGCCACCATCACCACCTCCGCCTCCGCCTCCGCCTCCAGGTTTTTGAGGTGGCCGGTCCTTTGGCGCACAAGCCTTTCTCTTGTCTTATATTGTATTTTTGATCATCGACGGAGAAGAGTGTTTGTGGGTAGATATTCTTTGGTGTTTTATGGCATTATGTACGAAATGTAGTTTCAAATTTGTTGTGGTATGTACAGTGTAACGTATAAATGTTGTAGTATGATAGAATTCAGACCTTAATACACTGTCATTTAATTTGATACAATTGCATGACATTATGAAATTGATATATGTGATATATACATCGATGCTTACTTGAATCAATGTCCAAAATTGAAATTACCTATGTATAAACTTTTTACCGTTATATGATTTACCCAGCGAGCACAACGGGCATAAATTGTGACCGTCCTTATATACTTTGTGATAAAACATTTACGTTTGCACACAATTACTCAGCGCGCACAACGGTCACATAATGAGTTTGACCGATGTGCGGTCTGTGAGCATACCCGTATCTGATTATCCATAATTACTCAGTTCACACAACTGCACGTATTTGTGACCTTTTTGCGCGAGGAGCCAAACTCGTTTTTTGATTTCTAGGGCTGACCAGGACATGATAAAGAGTGGCTAGGATTTGATCCTGGGAAATCAATGGCTGAGATTGGATTTTATGAAAATTTTAGTTGGAAAACTTAAATTTTAGTGGGAAAAGTGTCTTGGAAACCAAAACTTTGAAATTAGAAGTGTCTTTGGATAGATTTTGGAGATTAAATTTGGGGGGGACGTGCCATGGGAACCTAAACTTTGAAATTAGAGGTGCCTTGGGAAAGATTGTGAAGATTAAATTTAGGGGAGAAATGCCTTGGAACCCTAAACTTTGAAATAAAAAGTGCCTTGGGAAAGATTATGTAGAAGCATGATCCATTAACTTAAACAAAATAAAAAATTTAGTGTAAAACAATTTAGCGGAACACCAAATTAAATACTTAAAAGTGCCTTGAGTAATATTGTACAAACATAAATAATTTGCTCATCTTGCATAACAGCCTTCAAGTTTGCTCAACGCGCACCATAAAGGCCAAACCTTCTTGGGAACATCATCTGGCTGAAACAATATGTTGTAGATTCACTCGTCTTTATGTCCAATACAATATCACGCACAGTGACTCTACTGTAGTCTATCGTCCTCATCAATGGGCCAGTCCAATTCGTCTATAAATAGCCTCTCTTCCCACTAGACCTTGTCAACCACTCCACTTCTTAATGATAGTATTCTAACTGATTCTATCTGTTTCTACTTTATACACTATTTTTTTCTTAACAATGCTAAATATTTCCCGTTGTTCCTCACTGCTTCGTCTTCAACACCCAAAGATGAACAATATACTACCGGCAATTTACGTGTACTGGAAGATGTTATTTGCTCCTTCATATGTTCTACTACAGCAGCGAATTCTTCCGAGAAGAAGCAACCGTGATATATTTTTATATCAGTCCATAAACGTAAAGTTGCATGTCTTTATACCCTATTTTTTTTACTTAAATTTGCTTTTTATCGTTCATAATTGATGCTTCTTCAACGCATACAGTGGCATGCGCTGAAGAATCCAGATCAGCCAACTTCGTTAAAGGAGTGGCTACTTATACCGTTATGGACGATCTGGATGCTACTGATGATGGTGCGTGCTATTGGAGCTGATCATAAATGCCATCTTGCTTGAGCTGTTCAGCATGACTCTGTCACTGTGAAGAGTTTTTCATAGTGGGATTCAATGTACCATTAAGATATTCCCATGATTGAATTTCATACCAGTTCCAAACTGTGAAGTTGCAAAATGTTTAGCTGTAGTTTCAACTTTGTTGTGTAATGTACAGAATAATGCATAAATGTTGTAGTATTTTGGAATTCAGACCCTAATACAAAAATGATATAGGTGATATATATGTCCGACGTTGATATTAATGAGCAAACTTGTTTACCGAATATAAATAACATTTATGCATTATGTACACTATAATGCATAATGCTGTAGTTTGTTAGAATTCAGACCTTAATACTATGTCATTTAATTTGATACAATTACAGGACAATACAAAATTGATATAAGGTCATATATACATTGATGCTTACTTGAATCAATGTCCGACATAGATATTCTGATCAAACACTGTTCACCGAACTATAAATTCCCCAGGGCGCACAACAGGCTCATGCTATATGTTGTGATAAACTATTTACCTGTGCACACAGTTACTCGCATGCACAACGTTCGTATCGATTTGTTTGACCGCTGTGCGCGATGAGCAAAACAGTTTCTTGTTATCAACCATTACCCAAATCACACAACTTTTGCTCGCAGAGCCAAACTGTATTCAATTAAACACAATAGACCATCGCACGCAACCGTCAGATGCCATGACCGTTGTGCGTGCTGAGCAAAACTGTATTACATGCTCTATTACCCACAGTTAATCATCACGCCATATGGGCAACATTAGGTAAGGTTGCGAGCACTGATCAAATTACACGCAAAACGTTCGTAACGAATAATTGCTCTGCGCGCAAAACCGATCAAAATACACCCCGCTGTGCGCGTTGAGAAAAGTGGACGTTACCAATAGTTACTCTGCGCCCACTACGTTCAATACAAAATCCCCATAATTAATAACTTCAGCGCCCACAACGTTCCATAAATAATCTCAATAATAAAGAAGAAACAAAATTGGGGGAATTAATTAATGTCAGAGTCACTTCAAACTGACAGGCCAGTAAAAAAATTACCATTGAACATATCTGATGCGCAATAGTTGATTGATGGACATTTAAGTGATAAGACAACACATATCAGACCTTTTTCAGATTAAGACAGTAAAAATATCTACATTTCTTTAATTTGTTAAAATTTGATCCTTAGTGCGGGGTATATAAAAAGGTATACATTTATAAAATATAATACAGCGCGCACAACGGATCAAAATACACCCCGCTGTGCGCGTTGAGCAAAACGTTCGTAACGAATAATTCCTCTGCGCGCACAACGTTCAATACATTTAATTCCCATAATACCCATAATTTATTACATCAGCACGCACAACGTTCAATACATTTAATTGATAAGACAACACATATCCGACTATTTGCAGAATAAGACAGCAAAAAGATATACATTTCTTTGATTTGTTTAAATTTGTCCCTTAGTGCGAGGTATATAAAAAGGTATACATTTAGAATATATAATACAGCGGGCACAACGGAACAAAATATACACAGCTGTCCGCGTTCAGCGTAATGGTCGTAATGAATACTTACTCTGCGCGCATAACATTCATTACAAAATCCTTATAATTAATAACTTCAGCGCGCACAACGTTCAATTAAAAATCCCAATAATAAAGAAGAAGGACAAAATTTTTGTAGATTAATTACTGTTCAAACTGACAAGTAAGAAAAAAAAATTATAATTGATGCAAATATAATGGCAGCAGTTAATTGATGGGTGTAAGGAAATTTAAGTGATTTGACAACACATATCTGATAGTTTACAGAATAAGACTGCAAAAATATTCACATTTCTTTGATTTGTTAAAATTTTAGTTTTAGTGCGCACCGTGCGGGGTTTTTAAATTGTAAACATTTTGGATATATAATACAGCGCGCACAACGGATCAAAATACACCCGGCTGTGCGCGTTGAGAAAAACGGTCGTAACGAATAATTACCAAGCGCGCACAACGTTCAATACTAAATCCCCATAATTAATATCTTCAGCGCACACAACGTTGAATAAAAAATCCCAATAATAAAGAAAACAGAAAATTGGGTGGAGAATTAATTAATGTTGAGACTGACATGCCAGTTAAAAAATCAAAATTGATGCAAATAAAATGCGGAGCAGTTGATTGATGGGTATATAGACATTTACGTGATAAGACAACACATATCCGACAGTTTACAGAATAAGATAGCAAAAATATTCACATTTCTTTGATTTGTTTAAATTTGCGTCTTAGTGCGGATTGTGCGGGGTATTTAAAAAGGTATACATTTATAAAATATAATACAGCGCGCACATCGGATCAAAATACACCCAGCTGTGCGCGTTGAGCAAAACAGTCGTAACGAATAATTACTCTGCGCGCACAACGTTCTATACAAAATTCCCATAATTAATTACCTTTGCGCGCACAACGTTCAATAAAAAATCCCAATAATAAAGAAAACACAACATTGTGGGAGAATTAAATAATATTCAGACTGATGGGTGTACAGACATTTTAGTGATAAGAAACACATATCTTACTGTTTACAGAATAAGATATAAATGGATGGGTGTACAGAATAAGGTGTACGGACATTTAAGTCTTGATACTCATGGGTCACGCTGTTTGATTTGGGGCGTTCACATCGCTATAAATGGATTTATGAGTAATATTGTATAAACATAAATAATTTGCTCAACTCGCACAACTGCCATATTTTTACCCGTTTTGCGCTTTGAGCAATTTTCTTAGCGGCAATCAATTTTGTTAGCGTCAATTTCTGTAGCCCACAGTAACCCAACTTTTGTCTCAGCCTCATCCATGCGGACCATACCCAGTCCAATTCGTCTATATAAAGTGATTCACTTCCCTCTAGACATCGTCAACCACTACTCCTCTCGATGATAGTGTTCTATATGGTTATACCTATACACTATATTTTCTTTTACATGCTAAATTTTTGTTCTTACTACTGAATCAATGCTTCGTCTCCGACACACAAAGCTAGCCAATAAACTTGCGGCAATTACCGTGTTGCTGAAATTGAATTCGTCACATTTATATAGGCATCAAAGATGGAGTCTGCTACTTCAGATATCATCAACGATGGTGTTGGCTCCTTCAGAAGAAGCACACGATGTTTTCGAATGCTTCACATTGCCATCAGCCTGAAGGTGCCACCAAGGTATCGGCTCTCAAACTGCGCAATCTTCTCTGAAACTGTGCATCCTCATTTGTTTCCATGCACAGAAGAATTTCTTACGCGTGCCATTATTGCATTTCATACCAGTGCAAAAATGTGAAGAATCTCTATTGGAGCTGCTCATAACTGCAATATCCCCAGGAGACACGGTCACGGCATGAGAAATTGTCGTATGAGCAAAACTGTATTCCATTGCTCAAAGTTAATCAGCCCGCCCTACGTCCAAAAGTAGTGACCTTTGTGTCCACTAAGCAAAAATATTAACTATACTGTGATTTGTCACAGTTACTGTCTTCTGCTATGATGATGTATGTTTTTTTTGGAAAAACTTGGACATGCACCGCAAGAGTATCGGTGTATTTAGATTTTTCTCTTTTGGTAATCGAAACCAGATGTTTTTTTTGCCGTTGTGCGCGTTGAGTATAAAAAGGTCTACCTTCAAGCAATTTTTCTCTTCGCGCACCACAACACTCGGATACTAGTTGGAACAACGTCTGGCTGGTATCCATCTGCCATATATTCCCGAGCACGAACTGTTACTCTACGGTGTTTCCATCCTCGTACTTGGTCAGTCCAACTCGTCTGTATATGGTTTCCGTACCCACCAGACCTCATCAACCACTACCCCAGGTGATTATAGTTCCTTTATCTGATTCTCTCTGATTCTTCTAATACATTGTTTTTTCTTCAAATTTGTAATTTTGTTGGTGTTCATGAGTGCGTCGTCTACAGCACACAAAGATGGCCAATATACTAGCGTCAAGTTCCGTGATGCAGAAATTGTATTCATCACCTTTATATGGCGGCGAAGATGTTCTTTTGCTCCTCTTCGCATGATCTGTTCTTCTTCATTACAGCTTCATTCTCGTCGCGAAGATGTTCTTTTGCTTCTCTTCGCGTGTTCTTGCAATCATTACAGCTTCATTCTCGTCCATGCCAACTTGCAAAAATTCTTAGACCCTTCGTAAGTTCCGTTCAGAATCATTGCATACATAACTGCTTGATGATAACAACTGTTCTATCTTATATCTATCTAAGTCTAATTATATTTACTCTTTTATTCTATCTTTTTCTAGGGGAGTTTGTACTTGCTGGTATCCCTCCTGCTACCAAGGGTTTTCGAAGTGTCATGGTTTGCCTTGAGATAGATGCCGACGGTATCTTGAATGCCTCTACAGAGGAAAGTATGTGTGCAGAAAATAAGATCACTATCACTAACGATAAGTGCCACGTAGACCCAGAAGGAGATTGAAAGGATGTTCCTTGAGTCAAAGAAGTATAAAGCAGAAGATGCAGCGAACAAGAGAACGGCGGAGATGGAGTGTTATGTTCATTGGAATGCATAAATGTTGTAGTATGTTGGAATTCAGACCTCAATATAATGTCATTTAATGTGATACATTTGCAGCCCATTACACAGACCTTAATACAATGTCATTTAATGTGATACATTTGCAGCCCATTACAAACTTGTGATTAGTGATATATACATTGATGCTTGCTTAACTCAAATTCCAACAATGAATTTTAATGGGAAAAATTTGTGAAAAGTAATATACAAAGGTTTACACACCGCGCACAACTGGCAAACGGCGTGAACGTTGTGCGCGTTTATAAATTTTGATCGAGTCCAACGTTTATGCTCACATCGCTCCGCACGTCAGAGGATCTTTATTTGGGAACAGCATCTGTGTAATACATACAATAAATACACGAGGTACAAGATTATTCTGTATATTCACGAGAAATCGTCTGTTGACCTTTATTTAGTAGAAGTGCTACTTTTGTTTATACGTGCTTCCTTTTACCCCTGGACACTAATTAATCATCCCACATAATTGCTCAGCGTGCACAACTTGCAACAGAAATGAAAGTTGTTCGCGCTAAGCAACGCTTTCTACAATTACCGAGTTTTGCTCGTCACGCACAACGGTGTTATTTAACAATCCGTTGTGCGCTCGGAGCTAAACTGTATACAATTACACATTACACACAATTACTCATCGCGATCATATACGGAAAGTCATTCTCCCGCCAGTCTCGTCCTCGGTGACGGGGCCGTGTCGGCCGTCCAACAGGGTTCCCGGGTGTCGACCTGGAATCAGGGGGAGGAAGTAAACGCTCTCACTCGGCGTCTGTTGCAAAAATCCCCTTCATTAAATTCAGAAAAAATTACATATGACTTAAGTACCAAAAAAAAAATTACACATGTCTCGCTCGCGAGCAGCAGTCTTACAAAAGTAACGATTCCCAAAATTTAGGAAGACGACGCACCGTCGGCTGTAAAGAGGTCCTTTATCGCTCTCTCCACCCTTTCCATCTTGGCGGTGACCCGAGATTTGAAAGCGTCGACCTCTTGCTCCTTCTCGTGAAGCTTGGCCTGCAGGGCAACAACCTCCTTCCTCGATGCCTCAAGATCAGCTCGGAGTTGAGAACGCTCTCTACCCCACTGATCTTCCAAATGCTTCTTGGCGCTTGACAAGGCGGTGAGGCTGGATTTCGCGTCCGAGGCCGCCCAATCCGACTTGCCCTTGGCGGCCATTATCTTCCCCAAATCTTCCTCCAGCTTCTTCACCTGAGCTCTGAGCTCAGAAGCCTCGTTCTCGGCATCCGCCACCCGGCGCTGCCCCTCGATCAGTTCGCGGGCCCTGCGGCGCAGACCTGCCCCGAAAATGGTCACCTGCAGATGGCGACAATCAGCAAAACCAGAAGGGGAAGCAAAATTCGGAATGCACATTGGCAACGAACCTGAAGGCCACTGCGAACGAAGCAGTTGGCCATCGTCTCAAGGTCGACCCCATTCAGGAAATCGACATCCCTTGGCAGAGTGATATTCTCCGCCAGACGAGCCCCCGTCCCAAAGTCCAGGAGGGCCGACTCGGCCGTCCCCACGACGTACGGTGGCCGATAGGTCTCCCCGTGAATCTCCCCATGATGGCCAGACCCAATGCGGTTCGACTGCAGAAGGTGGCCGAACTCTGGAGGTATGGGGCCGACGGAAGGGACCGGAGGATCAATGTCCTCGTATGGCCACCCGTCGTGTGGCGTGCTGGAGGACGATGCGCCCCCAACTCGAGGATCAGAAGGAGCCGCCTTCAAAGACCGCGCTGCTTGACTTGAGGAGCATCCAGCCTCCCCCACCTCCAGCATGCGGTTCCCCGATTCCTCCTCTTCCTCCCATTCCTCCCATTCATCCTTTTCCTCCTCTTCCTCCTCTTCCTCCTCTGCCCTCTTCCTCTTACGGCCTTCTTCATTGGCCCGCTCCATCTCTGAAGTAAACTCTCTGTATGCTCCTCCCGCCATTTTTGTTTCTGGAAGAAATAATAAGATGATGAGATTTCCTCGAAGCGCTAAAGCCATTGGCCTCACCTCCAATTTCTTTTATTACGCGAACGAACGGACAAGATGAGTGAAACGTGTCGGAATTTTGGCAAAAACAACGGTTGAGATAGGCGAAAGGTTTTGGCAGCCTTAATCCAAATTCGATGCTTCGAATGCCGTGCCCTATTAAAGGAAATTACCTATCAGTCGGCCTCGATCCGCATTTATAATCGAGAACGAATCACGGGGGCCAATGTTGAACCCGTGTACGGCGCCGAAAAGGGATGGGGTTATTGCTCATCGCACAAAACGACTCAAACCCTATAATTGCTCTCCGCACACGACCACTCAAAACTCACAATTGCACACAGCACACAACCATTTTTTTTCCCATCCACGTTTACATGTGAAAGGGTAAATTTATTATTCGTATCACCGTTGCATAATTGTTAAGAAATTCCATGTCACAACTAGTCCTTACATAAAGTTTGGAAATGGTGCATGTCAGCAGGCAGAGTGTATGTCATATACATCTACTGTAGTAAAGGCAGTAACAACTATACTTATGAACATGTGAAAGCGTGCACGTGCAACAGGCAAGGTGTACAACAATGGATCGACACATGCAACAGGCAGAGTGTAATGCAAGACTGAGGTGCATTCAATCATTGAGATACAAAAAAAATCAATTCAAAGTGTCAAATAATACATTTTATGCATGTAGTCCTCATCTAAGGGTGTTAGTGTTACGATTTGATGTATGATGAGAGACTTGTACTTTTGCCCATCTTTTTTCGAGTGAGTTGTGAATATGAAGATGTTGGTGTATGTATAAGATGTATCAATGTATCATTAAAATGGAATATTGTGTTATTTTCTCAGTCTTTTTATCTGTGTTGGAGTTTTACTTGTACTTCCATGCAAGTGCGAACTGCGAACTACCTGCAGTGTTCTTTCTGCTCTCTTCTTTTATTTCTTTCTACGTAAAAACACTCGTCTTTTCGGGAATACATGATAAGGATTCGTACTTATCGGATAACCCGGGGACCGGGTCGCATTGAATGAAGGCCAGTCGAACGAATTCTCCTGCCCATGGGGAGTGGTATTTGAAGTGCCGCCTCTGTGAGACTTTGACACGTGTCCCTTACTGACGGCTTGGATTCGAAGGGACCTTCAGTATAAAGCCTTTCTCCTTTTAAATTCTGCTTTACCCGTTGCTCGTTACCCTGATTTTCATCTTTTTTGCTCAGATGGTGGGTCGGGATTTCAGTGAAGACGTTCCTAACGTTCCTCACCATCTGCCCTTGGGCACGGCCGAACCTTCGCCCTTCGTGGTGAATCAGATTGATTCGCCCTTCGGTCTCGACCTCGGAGAGGGGGACGTGGCGGCCGTCGAGCAGGGTTCCCGTGTGTTAACCGGGAATGAGGAGAAGAAGAGACGCTCTCACTCGTGGACTGAAGGTCCCGAGAGGAAGAAGAAGAGGAGTGAGAGTAGTCCAGCTGTCCTTCCGAGTGACCGCTCCTTCAGGTTGAAACTGGCAGACTCTCTGGTATGGCATATCCAGCATGTCGGACCCTTTTTTCTTCAACGACTGTTTTGTTGATGGCGACATTCATCCCTGCGGTCTTGCAGGTTTACCCGGTTGCTGTAGATGGTCTTGAGGCGGCCTTGGCGCAGGAGCGCCTGAGGGCTGAGGCGGCTGACCAATCAGCCAAGGAGGCCCACCAGTTCAAACTGAGAGTTGCAAAGCTCACCTCGGAGGTGGGATGTTTGACGGAGGCTCTGGCTGTCGCCAAGAGTTCGGCCAAGTATGCTGAGGATGCACTGTCCCTCGCCCGGGAGGAGCATAGAAAGGCGAAAGGCGCTCTTTGGGCCGATATAGGCGACCTGCGGGAAGTGGCCCATGGTCGGATCGTAGCTGAGGTCCAGAGGGACTATGGGGATGTCCTGGCTCCGAAGATCGTGGAGTCTATCCGTGAGGGATTCCGGGAGTTCTCGGCCATTTTTGCTGCTCACATCGAGAAGTCCTTCCGGGATGGTTTGGCAGCGTTCGAGGCGCGGGTTCGAAGAATGCTTCCCCGACCTCCGGTTGTCCCTGGTCACCCTACTGGTTTGGGAGAAGACGAATCGCCTGGGGACGCCTCTTCTCGAGCTCCTGCATCATAGGTGCATCGAACCCTTTTTTGTTTCTCCTTTTTGTTCGTTGTACTTGGAGTTATTTTTGATCAATGGAAACAATTTCTAGAATGATTTCTTGACAATTGGCGTGACCTGCTGTAACAGATAAATTATAAGATATGAGATCGACAGCAGCATATAGATTTCTCGAATGATAGGCATCATCCTCATACTCTCATAATTAAAACTTTGGGTATTAAGTTTTAGTTTGTACCCGCAGACCTAGGAATTCAAAGCCACACTAGCTGCATTTTGAACTAAAATACCAGATAAATCATTTTTCATAGATACAGCTTTCCAGAGATTCAGTTTTCAGCACATTTAATGATGGGCTTCATTACATAAATGCTTTTCATACCACTGCCACTTTTTCTTTGGTGATGAGCTTGATGACTGAGCCCACAGGCATGGCCAAAAGGCTGAAGAGGAAATTGACAAACTCTTTGCCCGCTTCCGCGAACAACACTCTCTTCATCCCCTTGTCTATGAAAAGCTTCAACCTCGTTTGGGTGGCCATCTTCACTGCTGCAGCAAACCGGTGATGGTTTGTTTAAGCTATGGTCTCTGGTTGTTTGGGAAGGGTTAGCTTGATATGGTCAGAGTAATATTTGAGCAAGGTTACTTCTTTCTCATGCCTTTCACAGCACTCGAAGCTGTGTGGTTGAATATAATTTGTGGGCATGGAAGCCATTTATAGACGAATTGGACTGCCCTTGGATGAGGATGAGCCTACAGTCGAGTGTAGCATTACTCCTTCCTCATGACTGATAACCATCACTCGAAGTGTAGAGATTGAAGAGGGCTTGTGCGTTGGAAAGCCATTTTATAGACGAATTAGACTGCCCTTGGATGAGGATGAGTCTACAGAAGAAACCCCGTGAGTCTACAAAGCAGTGATCGTGAATGTACATAAGATTTTATTCATCGCGCACATCTTCCAAAATTATTTGCTCTCCGCGCAAAACGGCCATATTCTTGCCGGTTGTGCGCGTTGAGCTATTTTGTTTGCTCAACGCGCACCACCACGGTCATACATTATTAGGAACTCAATCTGCTGTAGATTCACGGGCATTCTTCTGTATAATCACAAGCAATTTGCTGTAGACTCACGGGGTCTCTTGTGTTGCCTCCCAGTAACTCTACTGTAGTCTCATCCTCATCCAATGGCATCCAAAGTCGTCTATAAATGGCTTCCCTTCCCACAAGCCCTCGTCAACCACTACACTTCTTGATGATATTATTCTATCTTATTGTATCTTATTCTAGTTATATGATATTTTCTCTACGACATTCTATTTTTTCATTCATCACTGCTGCGTCCTCAACACTCAAAGATGGACAATATACTAGCGTCTAGTGACGTGATGTAGAAATTGAATACATCACATATATATTGATTCGAAGATGTTCTTTGCTCCTTCATATGTTCTGTTTGTCGTCATTGAAGCTATCACCTTCCATGCACACCCATTTCTTCACCGCTTGTATATGCTCCTTGATACTTCGTTGCAGACATCACTGCTCGATGATAATAAATGTTCTATCTTATTCTAAGTCTACCCGTACAATATTTTTACTTAATTATGCGTTGTTATGTGTTCATCACTGATTCTTCTTCAACGCAGACAGGGGGACGGATGGCCAAGATACAATGAAGCAAGTGACGCTGATGCAGCTGCTGGAGCAGCTCATAAATGGCAACAAACTTTAAATTTTTTTCATGGTGGGAATCCATGTATCCCTAGTATAGTCTAGTGCTTTAATTGCTTAGTCGGGCAAAAACTGTGATGTTGCAAAATGTTTAGATGTAGTTTCTACTTTGTTGTGTTATGTACATTTAAATGCATAAATGTTGTAGCATGTTGGAATACAGATCTTAATACAATGTCATTAAATTTGGTGCAATTGCATCACATTACAAAATTGGATGATGCTAACTTGAAGTACCCACAATTACTCAGCTCGCACCAACGACAACAGCATTCAACGTTGTGCGAGCTGAGCACAACTGTCTACGATTACCAACATTTACTCATCGATCATAACCGTCAAAGTTATGAACCGTTGTGCGCGTGGGGCTTAACTGCTTACAATTACCCATATTACTCAGCGCGCACATCCGTAACATTATTGAAC
This sequence comes from Scilla litardierei, assembly GCA_030789695.1. NCBI lineage: Eukaryota > Viridiplantae > Streptophyta > Magnoliopsida > Asparagales > Asparagaceae > Scilla > Scilla litardierei. The sequence continues at coordinate 67,738 of JAULAV010003845.1, forward strand.
GTTGTGTGCGCTTATTAGGAAGCCTGTAAAATTACCAAGTTTTGATCAGCGCGCACAACTGGTAAAAGTTGTAAACGTTGTGCGTGCGGAGCTAAACTGTATACAATTACCCACCATTACTCATCGCGGACAGCTACATGCCTCATTCTCTTGAATCTTCATTCTCTTCAGCTCTACTGCTTCTGCTTCTTACTCCTTAATCCCATTAATTTTCTTGACATTTGTCAGGTTCTGCAGCAACAGAGAAATTATAAGATATGAAATCCGCAGCATCGGATATAGGTCTCGAATGATAGGCATCATCCTCATAGGCTTATAACCAAGACTTACTGTTTTAATGTTCAATTTGGACCCCCAGCCCTCTTAATTCAACTCCACGATGGCTGCATTTTGGACTAAAAATATAGGAGGCTGCCGTTTTCCGAGGACCATTTTTAAAGAGAACCAGTTTACTTACAACCCATTTACACTGATATGTCCGTGACAGATGCATGTAGTATATTTCTTCCAAGCTGATACAAAATTGTTGCCTTTAGGATACAAAAATGTCATCCTTCATATCACAGCCTTGTTAAGTCATCGGGCGAAGATTTTTCCTACAGAGATTATGGAGCAATGATGTTACAATAATTTATACTAGTATATAAAATAGTAACCAGCTGTGCTCATATATACCTTATTTCTACCAGCTGTGCTCATACGACAAGTTCTCATGTCATGACCCTTTTCTGCACAAACACTGCATGTCCTTGTTCTTGTTTGACTTTGTTCTTGTGAGACTTGTATTCCAGACGGAATCCTTGACGCCACTCATGGTCGGCCTTTAGTTCTAGCTTTTGCAGGATCATGCATAATGACATCATTTACTCCCACTTCTTGTTTGATAGGTGCACTGGACCCCACCTGTGATCTTGGCTCTCCAGAAGCAGTTTGCGCTTTATTAGTCATATTATGCTGGTCCAAAAAACTGTTTGCCCACCCAAAGACGACATCAAACAGAAGGGGATCTCTTGTTACCGCCTCCACGACTTTATCGAATGATGAACGAAGTCTCCAGGCTTGAAGTGGAGTAATTTGAGTTAGACGCACTCCGTGTACTGTGCTAGTCGACGAGGCCCCAAGACTTATGATGCTATGTCTTGCATTTAGAGTCCACCTGGGTAAAATATATCTCTCAGGGATGGCTTGCATATCATACTTTTGCTTCATCATATATAAAATTTGCGTGCATAGCAAACCTTCAGTCACCGCCCTTGCACACGTACACCTGAACATTCCCTTAGATATATTGCATTGAACATTATGCACGTAGCTCTTTCCATCAATCCGCATAGTTACTCTATACATGCTCGTGTCCCCATCCGTGCTCACCCTTTCGTGCCGACAGTATAAAGTATTTTTGAAACGATTTTGAAAAATGGAAAATATGTTTCTAGTATATACCTTTGCGGCATGAACCTCTAACTCATGCATGCCGCTAAATTCTGGTTTGTTCCGCATACAAAAAGTATCTTCTCTCTCCTCTTTGTCTCGCTGAAATTTTACGGCTTTATCATATTGATCAATGAACTCGTATAATGGAGTCATACAGTTTACGTATCCATCAAAATACGCGTTCATGCTTTCACTCCTTTGGCTGGACGCCATGCCTACACACAAAACAAGAAATGAATACCATGTGCTGAGTTTATTTTGATCATATATTTTTACACCAATCTCTATCGTATTAACATTCATACCGGCAAAGAAAGTATCCAGTAGGTACGCCTTAATCCAATGCTGTGCTTTCTCATGCATCGTATGCAACCACTTCCAGGCTTTCATTTCATTTTTTTGTTTTTCTGTCAATGGCTCCTGAAATTCCGTTTGGTACTTCTCCATTAAGATGCACCAACAATTCTCAGCTTCTTCAACATTTTGACTGTTCTTACACCAGTTTGCATAGTCTTCTTCAAATTCAGGGTTATAAGAAGACCGCAATGAACGTAGATGCTCATCTTCGTGCAGACTGATATGCCATATGCAATACCTGTGTTTTGTATTTGGAAAAACTCTTTTGATTGCATTGCATATTGCCGGGTCTTGATCGGTGATGATAGCTCCTGGTGCTTTATCCCACATACATGTTAACCACTGTCCGAATAACCAAACAAAGGTTTCTTCCTCTTCATCAGCAAGAAGAGCACATCCAAATAAAATAGACTGTTTATGATGATTGACACCTATAAAAGGTGCAAAAGGCAACATGAATCTATTTGTCTTATAAGTGACATCAAATACAACAACATCTCCAAACTGGCTGTATGATGTCCTCGCCCTTCCATCAGCCCAAAATATACTCCTGCATACATTCTCTTCATCATGCTCAATAGCATAATAGAACTGAGAGTCTGTAGCTTGCCTTTTAATAAATTGTTCTATTACTCTAATGCATTCCTTCCCAATGTTGTTCTTTCTTTCTACTCTCCCATGATCAATGCATTGTTGCGTAGTAATATTGACATTACTACTACTCGTGGCATTTAGAATCCTTGCAATCTTTGCAGGTCCTACTCCACAGCCACGCATCTGATCAACTAAATTCCTACATGTTCCGTCCATCTGCGATCTTTTATGTGACCGTAGCATCTGGATCTTCGCTGGGCTTTTTATCAACTCATGATTATGATCATCATTAAAGGAATTTATCCGCCATACTCCTCCGGTGATTTTATGAACTGTCATTCGAGCCATACAGCCTTCTCTCTCGTTTTTCCTTCGATTAACGTCCCTCCCTATCTCCCTCTTATCTTTTAAGCTTTTATACCCTTCTTTGTTGCACGTATACTTCCTCCTCGTGGTATTGCCATCTTTTCCCTTTCCCGTAGATCCCTTTCGGGTTGCAAAACCTTTCATTGCTGCATATGTATTATAAAATTGATACGCATCTTCTTCTGTTTGAAATGTCATTCCAACATGTGGGCTGCCTTTTTCACTATCACTATGCCTATCCTCTTGATATACGCTGTTTGCACTGTCATTTTCAGCTTCAATCTCATTTGGCATCTCCTGATCATGCACATAGGGTTCACTCTCTTCGATTTTCATTTTCTACATTAGAAACAAGTAAAAATATCAGTAATATTGCCGCAGCATGACTGCTATACATGTCTATCCAAGTATCAGTATATCATCATCAGCATGTTAGTTGAAACCACACTACTATTACTAATCATGTTAAAACCTGGCGTATTATATCTATTCTTTTTCAATCTGATCTAATTGTTACCATCATATTTGATGACCGGATCAAATCCATCAAAAAATCAAACATATCAACCGTTTTGCGCGATGGGCACTATTATGTACGCCATTCGCTCCATGTTGTTGTGCTATATGAGCTGCTTCGGCAAGTTTTGATGGACATCTCATATTGCTCAACGCGCACAACGGGTGCGATGTTTGAAGGGTTGTGCGCGGATAGTAATTTCCATCGCAACACTTCGCTAGTTTGGAAATTACTCACCGCACAAAACGGGACAAAAATTTAGCCCGTTGTGCGCGGAGAGGAATTTCCAGGCTAATCGTCCAAAGGTTGGAAATTACTCCCCGCGCAAAACCCTTCAAAAATTTATCCCGTTGTTTGCGTTGAGCAATATGAGATGTCCAACAAATTAGGGATGACGATCCTTACCTCGATGGAGGAGAGTAACAGGGGAATCAACGAGAGTGTGATGGCCTGGATTTGGGGGCGATCTTAGGCGTGGGCTGTTGAAATCGAAGACCTTGTGTAAACCTGGGGATCTACTCCAGCTTCTGCGTTTTGCGCGGGAGTGAGCAAAAGAATTGGTGGCGATTGCTCCAGCTTCTGCGTTTTGCGCGGGAGTGAGCAAAAGAATTGGTGGCGATTGTATTTTAGTACAAAAGGGGTTAAAGGTAATTTAGTACAGAGGCGCGTTAAAAAGAGCTTAAAGGGCGTTTTGGTAATTGCACAAAAAGGTCAGATATTACCATGATCGCTGATCGGATCGGACGGTCAGGAGGGGTCGAGCGCAGGAATCCCATCTGAGCACGAGCTCAGGCGCATTTTACCCACACACACACACACACACACATATATATATATATATATATAGGGGACTGATTATATATATATATATATATATATATATATATATATATATATATATATATATATATGGGACTGATCGGCTGCGCACAGTGCGCATCGGAGCTCTCGTGCGAAATCCTCCCCGAGCCGGCCGTTCTGATCCTACGGCGGAGGTCGTTTCAGCTCGCTTTCGATCGAAAAAACCCGGTTCGATGTCAAGGTCGTCGTTTCAAAGAGAAAAAACCCAAAGAAATCCCAAAAGCCCTGGCCTCCGATCGCAGCTCCTCTCTTCCCGCGCTCGAGAAACCCAACGCCCTAGCCTCCCTTTGCATCTCCTCTCTTCCTGCGCTCGAGAAACCCAACGCCCTAGGGAGACGCCCTACGCCCTAGCATCTCCTCCCTTCTTCGATCGAGAAAACCACATCGCAAAAACTTTTGACCGAAAAAAAACCCCCTTCCATCAACGGGTTTAGCCCTAGCAGCTCCTCCCTTCTTCGATCGAGAAAACCCCATCGAAGAAGCATCTCCTCTGGCCTCCCTTCGTGCGATCGACTAATTTCACACGACCTACGTTATTCAGAGCTTCTGATCTTCATCCTCCTTCGGCAACAGGTGATTTCTTTTTTCTCATCGAAACAATGACCCTTCGCATCAAACCGGGGTTTTTCTCCGACGCGGGTTGCCAAGACACGGCCGTTGGATCAAATCCGACGGCTCGCTGCGTTTTTCGCACGGGATGCGAGATGCGCACTGTGCGCAGCCGATCATGTCCATATATATATATATATATATATATATATATATATATATATATATATATATATATATCCTTTCAATATATATATATCTATATTATAAAACAGGGATGTTATCATGGGTTATTGGATAAGAGTTTTTGGACAAGAGAAATTGGTTATGTTTAGATTTGTAATATGGGGTATTGTTGTATAAGAGATTTTGGTTAAGAGATATTGGATAAGAGATATTGGTTAATAGATATTGGTTATGTATAATATGGGGTATTGTTGTATAGATTTGTGTATATGGGGTATGAGAAATTGAGTTAAGAGAAATTGAAATAAGTTTAAATTTGAAATCAAATTTGAATGCCTCTTTGTTTTCATCAACATGGGAGGGGGGAAAAATTTTGATCACATCAACAGTGAGGGGGAAAATTTTTCATCACATCACAACACCTTCCCTCTTTTAACTTCTCTCTTTCTCCTTCTTGCCTTTGCGCGCCAAAATCACGCAGCCTCTCTTTCTCCTTCTTGCCTTTGCGCACCAAAATCACGCAGCTAACGGGAGAGCTCCCTTCTCGCCATCCTCACCATCATCTTCTCCCTCCTCCATCACCCTCTTCTTCCTCCAGCACCATCCCCCTACTGCACCCTCTTCTACCTCCAGCACCTTCTTCTACCTCAGACCAACGAAGAACATCACACAAGTTCAGCTGTTTGAGCTTCATCACGGGAGAGCTCAAGTACCCTCTTCTACCTCCAGCACCCTCTTCTACCTCAGATCAACGGAGAGCAAGGAGATCAAGGCAAGCACATCAAGATTTTTGTCCTGCAATGTTAATTTTTGGTTGAAATCAAATCTTGAGCTGCAATGTCCTGCAATGTCCTGCAATCAAATCAAATCTTGAAATCAATTTTTGGTTGAAATCAAATTTTTGTCCTGCAATATCCTGCAATGTTGGCATTCAAATCTTGAGCTTGAAATCAAAGAGGCATTCAAAATTTTTGGTTTAAATATTTGTCCTGCAATGTTAATTTGTCCTGCAATTATTTAAACCAAAACCAAAGTGTTGAGTTCTTCACATCAAGTTTATATTGCAAGCTTGAGCTTGAATGTTTCAGCTTCATCATGGATTTGAGTATTTGATAATTTGAAATTTGAAATTTGAAATTTGAGAATTTGAAATGGTTCTCTGTATAAATTGATAATTTGAATGCCCATGAGTTCATTTGCAGTTGAAATGATACTTTGATAATTCAATGACATGACCCAAAAAAATTGTTTTTTTCATATGCATTTGATTTGATTTCTCTTACAAAAAAAGTGGGCAGTCAAATTTTTAAGTTCGGTACATCCCAAGCCAAGATTGAGTAATAGTTTGTGTCCAGAACGCTACGGTCTTCTTGATCTTCATTGGTGAACTTTGATTTTGAATGATAAAGAATTTTTTTTTGAATAAATTGTTATTTGTTTTCTAACTGTTGGTTATGTTATTGCGTTGGTGAATGTGATCCTTCTTTATCATTATCCTGGGAATGTCATCCTTCTTTATCATTATCCTCTATAATGTGATCCTCTATATGCTGAATGTGATCCTCTATCTGGTTTCTTATGTATTCCTCATGTCGTTAATAATTTTGTTATGTGTGTGTTTTTGAATAATTTGAATAATTTGTTATTGCCTTGGAATGTGATCCTTTATATGATTAAGGTGGTAAATTTAAAAGAGTTTTTGTCAATAATAGGAGATATGGCACTTGGGCCAAATGGTTTTAATGACATTTCTCAATTGTGATGAAGCATATGAAAGCGGTGACTAATTTTTTTTCAATTGCAGTTTTTCAAATCGTATTTGGAGCTTGAGAAGGCTAAAACTAGGCATCATTGTGAGCTCAAATGGCGACAAATGAAACTAACATTACCAGGTCACCTCCCAGCCCTTTGCCATTGAGAAATTCGAAGTTTTTTTAGGTAATGATGTCTTCTTTTATTTAGATCTTTTCTTTAAAAAAATTTAATGTCAAGAAACTATTTTTAACTATGATAGAAACTCTGTGAATTGGATCAAGCAAGCTTAAATGTCCATTCAGTTTGTTCTATGATGTTTATGATCTCACTTTGGTTATTGACAGTCCAATATGAGAATTTTCTTTATTGGAGGAGCTGGATTCTTTGGGACTCATCTGGTTGAAAAACTGATGGATTATTGAAAGAATGAGGTATTTATTTTGTTGTGTCTGGTTGAAAAACTGATGGAGAATTGAAAGAATGAGGTATTTATTTTGTTGCATCATTCTGATTCAATGTTATTGGATAATTAGTTGTATGAATTTTTGTATGATACCATCTACGATAATAACACAGGATCTGCTATATGTTTTTTTGTGAGCTATGTGTACACAATTCTTTTTATGTTTGATATTATTTGTTTTTGGCCTTGAAAGTATCTCTGCTTCGGTCTTTCTTATATGTCCATGATGTAATAACTTGGTAGATTGCTTAAAAGCTGTTGATAAATGTACCACATCATTATCAACGTTTGAGCGATCTTCTGAATTCATGAAGAATAGCTAGAACTACATTTAACATACTAGCATTCTAACCTAAATATTGATATTTGATATTGATTTCCATTGACGTGAGCTCACTTTTTACGTGTTTCAATTCAATAACGTTTAACCCATAACGCTAGAACCGTTTTTAGTATCTTGGAATATTTCTAGAATGGAATAACAAACATTTTGAATTTATGGCACTTTATACATACATTGTGTCTCTGTATCTACCGTGCACTAGAGACGAGTCTATTCAAATAATCAATCTGATTTGTTTTCTTGATATTGTCTTTCCTAGGTAATCGTAGTCACACCAACAAACCTACAACCTTAACTAAATGGGTAATTCTATACTCTCAACCAATTTTGCATTACACAAACAACACTTTACACACATCCAGTTTCCAGTCCTCTTTTGAAGAACCATTCATGTCATCTAAATGTAACAAAGGATATAGCCAGAATCATTTGAATATCAAATTTTTTGTTGTTGCATTGAGTTGTTAAAAATTTCGAGGCAATGATATATTATTTTTCACCCTAGATCCACAAAAAAAGAACATGAAGAACACAAGATGTTTGATGCACCAATGTTGTAGGCCATGCAGATCGACAAGAAAAAAGTGACTCATTTAGGAGTGGAGAGTGGTTTTTTTGCTACCGTAAAAGAAAATTTCATCCTCTGGACTCTAGAATGTAATTACATTTTGGGGCTCCCCCCCCGAATTTTAGCACAATTTAATCACAACATTTTCTGTTAAAACTTCAATGTCATTGACCAGAATCATCGCTTAAATAGTTCATGTGATGTAATGTCCTCTTAGAACAAATTCTTTTACAGTGCATAGCAAGATTCTTGATTAATGCTGGTAATTTGATCAGCAATGACCATGGAAAATTTGGCAAAAGTGAAATTTCTATCTATAGTAGCTATTCATCTTCCCTTGACTGAAAATTTGGTATAAAATAACAAATAAAATCAGTAAATGGCTCCTGTAGTGACCAGATCAGGGAAAACATCATTCCATTTACTATATGGTTAATTGCCCGTTTGGTAGCTCTCACAAATTTATGTATTGTCCAGACTACTATTGTTAATACTTGACAAGTGATGTTATTTATTACAATATGGGTTTGTATATGCTGACTACTACTGAAATTAAAATTATTTGAGAAGCATATTTCCCTATCTACATCAGGTGTTATGCCATCACTCCTAAGGAAGAATGCAAACCACTTGGGATACCGACATTGTAGAAGGAAAGTCACACCCCATATATACGTGCAACTAAAAATACTACTTTCGGCTGAGTTTTTATTTATTCTTGATTCTGCACGGTTAATTGTTTTGCATTTGCTTCTAAAAGGTACAATATATAATCTATGTGATATCCACAGTTATTAGGAGCCTCATTTAATAGTCTAAATGACATTTATTCACCAATTCTGCATTTTAGCTTTTTTGAGATATATTGCTACCTTATGGGACATTATGCTAGCATGTGATTCTAGATGAGAATGCATCAACACAAACCAATTCTAATATCTTATATGCTGTCAGCTTTCCATTTAAAACATGCGAATATCACGTATGATGATAATGCTTAGGACCCAAATTTACTGGCAACATTAAAAGGATTATGGACCCAAATCTTTCCAAAGCAGCCAATATGATTCTTTTGTTCATAGTGTCATCAAAAGACTTTGACAAGCCACCAATCTAAAACTGAAACCTGCTCGACCGAGCTTTTGTCATTTTGCTCTCTCCATAGGGTTCATCGTTGTCCATCCCAAGGTTGTTCCTAAATGCAGCACATCCGAAAACATAAACAATAACAAGGATGATGAGTCCGACAATGTTGATGATGGAGGCTATCCTCCAAATGTTCCTGATGCTTGCTAGGACTGCAGCCTTGCACTTTTCACAATCAAAACAGAGCTGTTGTTGGTTGTTGCTCCATCTGGTGCAGTCGGGATCATCTACCACCATCGCATCACCGGTTGGGTTCTATAGCGTCTCCATTTGGTTTTGGTATTCCAGTAGCAAGCCTAACAGGCCCCTCACCATCTCCATCAAGTGGAGGTCTAGAGAAGCCAGGTAAAAAACAGTTACATACATTGGAAAACTCAATTCATTGATAGCATACTGATCATAAAATTTATTGCCATTTCTTTCACATATATATATATATATATATATATATATATATATGATTTTAATTTTTTAATATCAAGCTCCAATTCCGTGCACGGCTCACCTACTGTCGCTCCGCCGAGCACCACCAACATATGCAGCACAAGTAGCAGAGCCATTGGCTTGGCAGCCCTCATTACTAATCTCATCGACATTGCCATCATCTGATCTCCTCAGTCATTTCAATTCATGTCTATTGTTTTCGTGTTATTCATCTCTTTTTTGAGTTTTTGGTTGAATGTATTGTTGCTTGGGGATGTCTCTTTGTGTTGGTGGACGACTAAAATAAATGAGAGCATTTAGACGGGTGGTGGTGTGGGGATTGGTTTTTATTTATGAGTTCTGATTAACGTTGAGCTGTTTGTTATTTTCATGGAAATGTTATTGGATAACCAAAATCTTGCTCATCCGTAGCTATGGTAAACATGAGAGGCTTGACACTTTTAGGTAACATTTAGTTTCTGTTCTTTGTTTTTGTTTCCCCTCTTTCTCCACAATTTTTGAAGTTTTATTATTAATTTTTTTCATAATTTCTTAAAGAGCAGAGAGATTCCCCAAGAGATTGGTGCAGCAAGAAGATGAGATGCATGGGGTAATCAAAATCTCAAAGGTTCGGCCTTCTTCATTCTCTCTTGCCTTTCTCCCTTAAAAGCGAAGAATTGAATTAGCATGAATTTGGTAAATTAATACATATGTGAATCAAGATGGGAAACAAACAAGGGAGGAAAGTAGATTGGATAGAATTTGTAAATGTTCCAAACGAAGTAACTGAATTATATAGTGTGTGTTTTTATCTGATGTGTTTATTAAGAGAATCTTCTGTTGTTTTGTGTGTTAGCTGAAACTCTTTGGGCCAGAAAATGAGGTTTAGCTTCAAATGGGATTGAGGACAAACTGTTAGAGTGGGATTGTTAGGAGGTATAGTGAGATGAAGAGAATGATGAAGTGAAGACAGTGAAATCAAAGCTCTCAAGCTTGCTATGGCATAGGGGATCAACATATGATGCTTGGTTCCTTTGTGCATCAACCCAAGTAGATTTCAATCTCTGCTAAGAGCTAGCTTTGAGCGTTTGGTTTCTAATTTTAGCATGGATTTTTTATTTGAGTTTTATTTGCTGCAGGATGCTCAAGGTGTGTTAACTCTGCCATACTCAGTCTCAAAACTATGGATACTGGTGGGATCATGTTTCAAGTATTTTATAGGTTGATGGGGATCTAGACTGCTTACTTGATCATTATTTTGTATGTTGAGTATAGAACTAGGAAGGCGAGAGTGAAGGTTGTTTGATAACCAATTGTTGCATTTCTAGAAACCAAGCAAAGTATATTGTACTCACATGTAGTTTAAGATGCAGATTGTTATGTAAGTTGCACATGTACATGGTGGTTTGAGTGGTACGTAAAAAATATTCATACCTCCATAATGTATGTTGTAGATTGTTATGTACCCCATATTTGATACCACGAACTCTGCAGATTGAAATATAAAAAGAACTATGTATACCAAAACGCTGGATACATAAAAAGAACTATGGATTTGTTATATACTGTAGCTTTGGTACCGAAACTTTAGATTTGCTATGTGCTCCAGATTTGATACCAAGCAAATAATGCAATTTAGGCAAGCTTGAAACAATAGCAAAAAAATATTTCTCCATTTAAATGAAAAAGCATACATGCATATTTGCGATGTACTCCAGCTAAATTATCCATTTACATATTTGATACCAAAACTTGGATTTGCTATATGCCCCAGCTAAATTCATGTAATTCCATATTTAATACATGTCAGCAGTCACCAAAAAATACGTGGCAGCAAAATCATGCCAGCAAACCAAGCAAATCAAGATCAAAATTATGCTAGCAAAAATTTGCCAACTTTCCTTCAAGATTTGTCAGAAACTGCAGATTTAACATCACCTTCAAAATCTTGCCATCAAAAATTACCAGATTTCCAAGAAAAATTTCCAAATTGATACCAAAAACTACAGAGTGATACAAGTGTTTCTCTAGAACAAGCCCCAAAAAATTTTACCAAGTAAATTTGTGAAGCAAAAACCAAGTAAATTTCCAGATTTAAAAGCAAAATTTCTATAGTGATACAAGTGTTTCTTCAGAACAAGTAATAAAAAATTTCGGTGCATAATACTCACCAGAAATATTGGAACAAACAAATTCATGCATTATATATGCAGCTTGCCGATGTACTCACCAAGTACTAGCTTGTCAATGTACTAGCGTCAGATAGGGGTGGAAAACGGGTCAGGTCTGGTCGGGTTCCGGATAGGGGTGAACCTGAACCCGACCCTGATGGGGGTGAACCTGAACCCGACCTGGATTAAATTCGGGTCATGGTTCGAAAACCCGTACTCGACCCAGTGTAACCCGGGTTCACCCGTACCTGACCTGGTTCGTCTTGCTGGTCGGGTTCGGATGGTTGGGTTAAAAGTAAGGGTAAAAATGATGATTTAATTGCAAAGAAATATGTAGCCAGTTGGCCTCAATTGTACAACCAGGCATGCATGCTCACATAAAACAACCACCAGGATACAATCTTTCCCTTGCACACAATTACTGCATTTGGAAAAAAAACTTTAACTTGCACTTAATGCTGCAGATCAAATGATGTCGCAGATCAAATGATCTCTCCCTCAACGCGGGGCCCACCGTCTCTTCGACGCATGAGGTCAACAAGATGATAATAATTTCCTGTGCCGAAGGTGTCTGCTAATTTTTTACGCTAATTTTTTGTTCCATACATCGAAGGCGCCCGTGCCGAATTTGTTGTTCTACGTCGAATTTGTTGTTCAACGTCAAAGGTGCATGCGTTGAATTTTTTGTTCCGTGTCAAAGGCGTCTGCTAAATTTTTTCACACTAATTTGTCGTTCCGTGCCAAAGGCACCCACGCCGAATTTGTTGTTCTACGCCGAATTTATTGGTCCTCGCTGAATTTGTTGTTGAATGTCGAAGGCGTCTAAGCCGAATTTGTTGTTCCACGCCGAAGGCATCCGTGCTGCTAAATATTTTTACGCTAATTTGTTGTTCCGCGTAATTTTGGCTGTGAAAATAATTTTTTGGGAGAACAAAGATTTTTCAGGTGAAAATCTTAAATGAACCGTGCCCGCGGGCACGGGTTATGACTAGTATATATATATATATGCAAGGTTAGTTAGTAGCTATATTGATATAAATCCAAGTTACAAGGAGGCTAATCACAGAGTACCAGGCGCAATGACTAAGGGAGAGGACACAAGCGTCGTCACCATAGGACATATTACCTAGTATCAATGTTCAGAGCCAAAGTAAAAATATATTACAGGAACAAATTCATACAGAAAGTTAAAAGAACCAGATATCCGGACCCATAACACAGGTGAGAAGCCGCAATGGCATAAGAACACAGCCTGTCTCAAATATAAATTCAACCGAAACCGCACAAGCACCCAAGGAGATGCCGCTCATCACGTTGACTTGCAACAGCACTTTGAATGATTGAATCGCACACCTAGACCGGAGCATACACATCAAAAAAACCCGCCAGATCCTTAAAATTTAGCAGCCTGTTCACAAAATTGCACACGCCAAAAAATGTATAATCTCAGCCCGTATCCCTAAATTCCCACTTCTCAAAAGCGTCTTTCGCCCTGATCGCGCCCCGGCGTACACGTCCCGAGGCGACGGTTGTAGTTTTACCACAAGCGCACGGTATAGCGGCGAGCGGGTATCGAACACAGGGAGGACGAATGACCGTGCTTGCTCCTAATCAACCTGGCTATTCAGAGGGATAATTGCCTTGGGCGATCCTGTCACAATCGTCAGACAAAAGTGCAAAATATCAAATCAAATAGAGAACGCCTAGGGAATGGGGAATCCCCACTACTCACCGTATTTCACAATTGTGGTTCGCCGGTATCGAAATCGCTAGGATGAGAATTCGGATGAACTAGTTGCAACTAAATGTGGAACCAGGCTCACGCTCTCGCGCTGTTGCCGGTCTATAGCTATCCTGGGTTTGGGTCCAATCTCTTGCAAACCCTAGCCTAGGGAAGCTAGCATTAGGATCAACATCATCGTCCAATTGCGCACCGAGCCCAATCTCTTGCAAACTCGGTCCACAATCTAGATTAGGATAGTTCCTACCCGTCCAATCTCTTGCAAACGGGTATCGGCACGGAATTGCAACCGGAGATCCTAGCATCGGTCCAATTTCTTGCAAACCGATACTTCGAAAATCCGACTCCAACCCAATCCGGATTTCTAGGTCTTCCTATCGAATTGGGATCCAATCTCTTGCAAATCCCTATTGACGTGAATACCTAGCTATCCGTAGTAATTCGATCCCAATCTAATCCCTAATAACAATCCTGGCTCAATTCCTACCAATTCAACACAAATACGAAATTGGGCTCGTAGGGTTCATCCCCACGCCCCAAGACGTGGAGACTACTCACTAATCATAGCAATAGCACAATAATTGGCAAAGAAATAGACAATGGAATTCATCACAACAATGATATAAACAATAAAAATAGAGTTTTTGTGGAAGAGAAGTGCAAACCAATGTAGATCTTCAATCAACCCAACAAAAATCCAAGTTTTTCTCTTCACCAATCACAATTAATAAAGCTAAAAAGTAGACTCAAAAAGCTGCAAAAAATCTGAGAGGTGGCTCTCAAAACTAGGGTAAAAACAGAGCTTAAATAGCCCCAAAAATCGTCTAAAAATCCTGACCAAAACGCCCCTGCACAGCCTGTTTTCCGCAAATTTCGCTACAGGCAGCGCATCGCACTCGGCCGAGTGACAAAAGTCGCTCGGCCGAGTGAAAACCCTGTCAATTTTCCAGTAAGTCGGGGACTTCAGGGGTCTTCAGTTCGGGGGTGGCTCGGCCGAGTGAGTTGTCGTCACTCGGCCGATGGCTTCACTTCACTCGGGCGGACGGGATTTGCCACTCGGCCGAGTGGGTCTTCTGAAGCTCAGATGGCCGAAAAACAGTAACTTCGGTCTTTTTGAGGGCCTTCGTCTGGGCGCCACTCGGGCGGACGTGGTATCGTCACTCGGCCGATGTGGTCTCCGTCGCTCGGCCGAGTACACATGGAAGTCGTGTCTGAACGGGTCGGCCGAGCAGTGTCTCGCTGGTCGGCCGAGTGGCTCCTCCACTCGGCCGAGTGGGACACAAAAAATGCCCAAACTGGTCGTTTTGGCCTCCTCGTCGCTCCGGCGACGTCCATTCTTCTTCCGCTCCTCTCCAACAGCAAAATACCCCTCGGGGAGGTCGTCGGTGGCCGTCTAGATTACACGCATCTCGAGATCACTCCTAATCGCGCCAAATCACCTGAAATGCGACAAAAACAACAAATCGTGAAAAGCATCGCAATATCGTCGATATATCGTGAAAAACCTGATTTGGGCGATCAAAATGGCATGCAAACATGCGGGAAAAGGGTGTAAAATAAGGAGTGATCAAAATCCCCCAAGCTTGCCTCTTACTCGTCCTCGAGGAAGATAAGTAAAAAGCGAACCCGGTGGATTCGGAAAACGAAAACGGCGACAAACGAAAAAAATGAAAAACGAAGAAGAATGAAAACCAAACGAAAATAAAGAAAGAAAGAAAGAAGAGGTAGGATGCTAGATCATTTTCTCAGGACGTGGGTTTCACCTACTCTTATAGCATGCACCGAGTGAGAAATACATGTCAAAGAATCTCATTTTGATATCATAGTAGAATAGTGCAAGTAGAAAATAGAAAACCCACGAACAATGGTATAATCATGAAAAACGGAATGATTTTAAAATTAACATCGCCTGAATCATCTAAAGCGGTATACAAGTCTCAGATCACACACTTTTCAATTGAACGCTTTCTATCTGGAGTATAAGAGTATCACATCATAGAATAGAGAGAATAGAAAAGTATGGGTTTCATGAAATGAATGCTAGGCTTAGATTTCTGGATTTCGTAAAGCTAGAAACAATCTCACCGAGTATAGAATATTACTTAGCCTAGGTTGTCGTGCAATGTCAAGTAGTCGCTCTCTCACACATCAATGGATCTCCTCCCCCAAGCTTATCTATAAGCGTGGTGGCACAAAAATATTTACATCCCCATTTTTATATAGCTCCAAAGGCAAAGAAGAGAAAGAAGAAAGAAAATAAGCGAGATGGGATCTTTTATTGAGGATTTTTCCTCTTTTCTCTCTTTTCTCTTTTTTTTTTCTTTTTATTTTCCCTTTTTTTTTCATATATACAATGATCCCAACTCAAAGAGAGATAATGATATACGAGAATGTTCTTCTCTCTTTTATTATATATATATTTTTTTGGAATAAGAGGTTTGGAGCTAGGAATTAATAGCGGGGGAAATGCCATAAAATAGAATCACTAAGGGGAGATTCACCAATGATTTTAAAAGTAGAGAAATGATGTTCAAGATTTGTGGAGAAAGAAATAAATATAACTCTCGGCTCACTCTATAAGACATGCACGACAACTTCAGCAGGGTAATCTAATCTACTCAGTTTCGATCACAAAAAAGCTAACTAATCCAGATATATCATAGCTAACCATCATTCAATCATCCGGAAGTGAAGTGTACAATTCATGCATATAGAAGTGATAAAGGAAAAGAAGTCAGTACTCCAGATATAGGCATTCAATGCGTGAATCTTGGTGTGTTTTCTGTGATAGCATACATATGAATATTCAGGCTCAGCTAATAATAAAATTTCATCCATTTTCATGAGGAAAAAGTGTGGGCTCCTATTTCTAAATGCAAGCGAGTCATAGCATATGATATCAGAAATGAAATCTAAGACACGACAAATATAGCATGCATATAGAATAAGCTAACTCCACGTAGACATCATCACAGAAAATTCATCTCTAGCATGAGATGAAAAAAGGAAGAAGTAAAGATAAAAGGAAAATAGAACTATGCAATGCGGCACACAGGAAAGTAAGGAAAACGTGATGCATGGCAAAACAAAAGGAAAATAACGAAAAATGAGTGCAAAAGTGAAAAGCGGTGTGAAAAACTGAAAATAAAGGTGGCAAATCGAAAAAGAACGTGAGAGCTCACTCCCCCAAGCTAAACGGCACAGTGTCCTCAATGTGCAAAGTGTGGCACACAGAGAGACAATTAACGTGAGGGGCAAGTGAGGGTGCATGCATGAGGGGAAGGAAGGAAAAAAAAATAATAAAAGGAAAAATAAAGAAGTGAAAATATGATGCGGGTATGATGCATGCACAAACAGGAGTGATATGAAAATACGGCACCAAAAACGCTCCCTCTCTCCCAAAAATATATATATAGATGTTATCAAAATGAGAAACCCTAGTAGATATGATATGATGTGCACAAAAAGATATGATCAAAAATATAATCCCAAAATAAGTGAGAGGAGGGGGGGGGGGGGTGGACAAAAAAAACATCAGGACCCAGCAGAGACGGGCAGCACAACGTCAGGAATGGATAAAGGCATCAAGAGTGCCTAAGAAGGCGGTGCCGCGCCGTCTCCGTCCTGAGGCGGAGGGGGTGGTGGTGGTGGTGTAGGCTGCTGAGCTGGGGTGGGCGTGGGAGTGGAAGCAGGTCGAGCGTGTGTGGGAGTGTGTGTGGGAACCTGCTGGGTGGGTGGGGGTACGCGCGGGAGACGCTCTAAGATCTGTGTCAGGCAGTAGTGGATCTGAGGGATCAGGTCAAAGCGTCCAGCCATCGTAGAGACGGTGGAGGACAGGGTCCGAAGGTCTCCTCTAAGACCACTCACCGCCACCTCAAGAGCACGTATGCTCTGCAGTACAGTGTCGGGCGGGGGTGGTGCAGAGGGACGCACCGGTCTAGGCTGCGCAGGGCGAGGCTG
Organism: Scilla litardierei; assembly: GCA_030789695.1. Lineage (NCBI taxonomy): Eukaryota > Viridiplantae > Streptophyta > Magnoliopsida > Asparagales > Asparagaceae > Scilla > Scilla litardierei. Next base: position 85,172 of record JAULAV010003845.1, read on the forward strand.
GCGTACGCGTGTGGAGTATGTAACGGGCTCAGCAGGGAATGGGACAAAAGGTGCCGTGCCAGGAAATGTGGGCCGGGCCTCAGTGTGAGGCCGGGGCGGGCGGTGAGAAGTGGAGGCAGCGGCAGCGGAAGAAGAGTACAAAAGCGGCTGCGAGGCGGCTAGTGAGGTCGGTGGCACAGAAGTGTGGACAGACGCCACGACGCTCTCGGAGAATACGGCAGCTGTGGAGACAGAGGAATCTCCCGCTGGGGCGGAAGTGTGTGGACCAAAAGGCGCAATCCCAGCGGAGATCATGCTAGCCATGGTCTCCACGACCGCGGCGAACGAGGGCTCTCCACTCTCAACAAAGGTCTGTGGGCGCTGGGGGAGAGCGGAGCAAAGAGGCTCCACGGACAGAGGGCCGGAGGTGGCAGCGGGAGTGGTGGGGACAGCCTCGGAAGTGGTGACAGTGGTGGAAGTGGGCTCAGCAAAAGTACTCTCGACACAGGCAGAGGTAGGGACAGAAGTGTCAAGAGCAGTGGAAACGTCAGGAACAGGCTGAGAGGCCACAGGGTCGACGGGGTGGGCAGCAGGCTCGGCAGGGTGCGCAGCAGGGTCTGCGGGAGCAGCCTGGGCAGCGTGGGCAGCGGGGCCCTGCTCGGCCTCCTCGGCCTCGAGCACGTAGGCGGCGGGGATGAGGACATCCATATCTGGGAGCCAGTCAACGTGGGCCGGTGCAATCTGGGTCCGAGCAGGGCTCGGGAGAATCATGTAATCGGCCCCATAGGGGCCGTGCAACCAGACCCAGTGACGCTCACCGTGCGGACGCAGCATCTTCATCCGGGCCATAACGTCTATCGACAAGGAAGTGGGGCCCGGAACGCGTCGCAGGTCGTCGGGGAAATCCTCGCCGGTCATAAGAGCCAGCAGGGTAATCAGGCCGCCGCAGCATATCGGTGAGCGAGGGCCCACCGATACAATGATGCGGTATAAGTACCATGCCGCGATATCGATCACGACGGCGGGGACAAGCTCATCTCCATCCCTAGACAGAGCTCTGGGACGTGTCATCGCATAGAGCATGTAAAGCTCTGGCGTAGACATCGTGCCCGGCTCATATCTGGCCAAAAAGGTAGTCGCCATGAGGCGCTGGGCAATGCGTAGGCAGGGATGTACGATGGCCGAGGCCTTGGCCCTACTAGGGTCAAAGGCGGCGTGGAGACCCGTGATACGTGCCCAGAAGGCACCGGCGTCGAAAGAGGGTGGAGGGATATGTGTGGGGCTATAACCGCGATCGGCTCCGGGGACTGCGGGCCAAGAGAAAAATGCTCTCATCATATCGAGAGTGACCTGGCACTCTCGATCCATGAACCGGAATGAGCATCCCTCATCGGTCCGGGCGATCGAACTCAAAACCTCAAGTGTCGGACGGGTAAAAGTATCCACCGACACCTGGAAAAAATCTCGCCAGCCCACGTTGTCGTACAACGTGAGCATCCCCTCAAGTACCCCCAGGCGTCCTAGGTCAGCGAGGTGTGCGAACCTGGAGGGTACGATCGAGCGCTGGGAGATACGCTCGAAGACGGCGCGGTGTGCGTCGTCTCGGAACGTAATCCCGAGCGGCCCGACCAGTGGAGCCGGTGGTGGTGGCTGTGGATCGGCGGGGAGAGGCTGTGCGGGCTGTGGGTGCGCTGCAGGCTGTGCGGGGTGTGCGGAGCCTGCAGGATGTGCGGGGTGTGCGGGGTGTGTGGGGGACGGTGGAGGAGAGTCCTCCAACTCGTGGGAGGGGCCGGCATCATCCGACCGCTTCCGCTTGGCGGAAGCTCTCTTCGACCGCGGCCGTGTCCGGGGCGGCATATTTGCCCCGAGCGCGCGCCGAAAAAGTGAAAAGTGCGGCGTGTGCACAAAGAGTGGAAAGAGTTTACCCAAACACGCCGCGAGTGCTAAGTAGTGGAAGCGTGCGAAGTCCGCGCCTCCACGAAGTCCTGAGCAGCCCGTAGAAGCTCCCCTGAGCTCCCCTAAGCTCCAAAAAGCAACCTGCGCATGGAAAAGCGATATCAGCGAGTAATAATCAAAATGTATGGAGCAATAGGGGTATAACAGATAGATATGTGACTTGATTCGGGTTAGGGGTTCGATTGACACACGGATCCTCAAAAACTACGCAAAAGGAGAAGAAAATGGTGAAAATAAGCGAACCGGAAGTGATCGGAGACGGGGGTTGCCGGCGGCGACTCGGGCGGGTGGCGGTGACGGTCGGCCGGCGGTGGCAGGCCGAGCGGCGGCGCGCGCGGGCGAGTGGATGTTGGGCGAGGCGCGATCGGGCGAGGGGAAGCTGAGGGGGCGCGGGCGAAAGGGTTTATTTTCGTTTTCGAAAACTGCGCCTCCCCCTTGGCTTTATATTAAAAAGTTACGACTCGGCCGAGTGACGTGATCACTCGGCCGAGCGAGGCAAATAAAAATTTCTCCCCGATATCGCTTCGGCCGAGTGGCCTTGCCAGGCTCGGCCGAGTGGAGTAAATCCATTCGGCCGAGTGACTCAAGCTACTCGGCATGACTCGCCCAAGGAGGGTGTCTGTTTCACTCGGCCGAGTGAATATATATACTCGGCCGAGTAGCAGTTATAATGAAATGAGGAAAATAGACAGAGAGTTGGGTACAGCAGACTTCCCTTGTTCGTGAGCGGCTCGGCCGGACGAACTTCTGTACTCGGCCGAGTGACTAGTATACTCGGCCGAGTGAGCCTTGCATTCTGCTGTTTGTCTTCGTTTAGGCTCTAAACTCCGTCTTTCTTCCTCCAGTCGATTTCATGCTCCTCCTAAGCGTCGAACGCCTTCTTAGGGCGCTCCTCATCGTCTCGTTCAACCTCCTCATGATGATCTACCTATCTCCTCTCCTGTCAAGAAAAATAGGACCCGTTATCACAAAATTTTTGATCGGATGACTCAAAACACTAAAAATTTCTAAAACGAAAATAAAGAAAAAGCGAAAATAAAGCAAAAACCGTCGGGTTGCCTCCCGACAAGCGCTCGTTTTAGGTCGTGAGCTCGACCCCCTATAATTTTCAATCAATGCGGGATGTTTGGTGCATATGAGATGCACCCGTCAAACTTTCCGGGGAGCGCGCTTGGATTCGGACGTGGCGGCGAAGCGTTCTCCCGCGGTGGTCTCCTATCTCGAATAGTGTTGGGGGGAGGCTCCCCCAAGCTAGCATTTGCCCCGGTCAACGGCTTAGCCGGCGATGCCGATTTCCGTACCGGCGGAGCTTTCTTTGGAGACTTTGATTTCGAGAGCTTGCAGAGCTCTCGAATCTTTGCGACATCAGCGTCGCCTTCATCTTCATCAGCGGAGAAGTCGGGGGAATCATCATTATTGTCCTCATGGCCTAAATCCGGGCCTTCATCCAATTCTTCATCAAAAAGGGCACCAATTGAGTGAGGAATCGCCTCCTCTATCACCTCATCAAGGAGGTCCATATAATCGAGCTCCTCATGGTAAGGCATGTGCTTCATTGCCTTGGGAATGTGGAGCTCCACCTCGATGTTTCCGACGTTTAAGGTTAAGGTACCTTCGCGCACGTCGACGATGACTCCGACGGTGGCGAGGAATGGGCGCCCAAGTATCAATGAGGTGTCTCCCTCCTCCTTAATGTCCATGATGACGAAGTCACATGGCAAGCATATTCCACCCGGGACTTGAAGTGGGATGTCTTCGGCAATCCCCACCGGCCTTGTTATCCGTCCATCGGCTAATTGAATGCGCATGTCGGTGGGTTTCAACTTTGTCCCGGTGTTAAGCTTTAAGAACATGGAGAGGGGCATGAGACTCACACTAGCCCCAAGATCGACCAACGCCTTTTGAAGAGGCACGCCGCCCAACGTGCAAGGAATCCGAAAACTCCCCGGATCTTTAAATTTTGCCGGCTCCTTTTCTCTCTTGGTGAACCAAGAGCCCTCCTCGGCTAGCATGATCTTTTCCTTCCTCTTTCTCCCCGAAATCAAGTCCTTCAAGAATTTGGCATATGTGCGGATCTCGATGATGGCGTCAAGGAAGGGAATATTTAGGCTAACTCCTCTTAGATACTCGAGGAATTTCGCTAGCCTTTTCTCCATTTTCGCTTTCGCTAGTCTTTGGGGGAATGGGACCGGTGGCATGAAGCGCCTTTCCTCAATTAATCGCTCCGCCCTAGATTTCTCCTTGTCTTGTGGCTCCTTCTCCTTATCAACCTCAACTACCGGCTCAACCGGCTCCAAGCTTTCCTCCACGGCCTCCTTAATAGGAATCATGGCGGGGGTGGTGTCCTTCCCGCCTCTAGTAGTGACGGCAACTACGGCGTTGATGTGGCCCGTGTTGCCCCGTGGGTTTTGCTCTGGTTGCGCCGGCAATCTTTGAGTGTTCCGGTTGAGCAACGCTAATTGCTCCGATATTTGAGCCACTACGGTATTGAGAGATTCTTGCCCCGCCTTCAAAGTAGCATTCACCTTATTTTGCTCGACCATGAACGCCTCCACTCTAGATTCGAAGTCGGTTCGTTGAGGAGCTTGTGGAGGGTTTTGATTTTGATTCCTCCACCCTTGGTTGTATCCGGGAGGCCTATACGGTGGGACTTGTTGCTTCGGTGGAAAGTTTTGTTGTGGAGGCCCCCTCGGTGGATAGTTTTGTTGTTGGGGTGGTGGTGGTCGAGCTTGTTGAGGCGGTGGTTGTGGCGGGTTCAAGGCTCCTTCATTGTTGGCCTAGGAGAATCCCGGATGATTTCTTGCGGCCGGATTGGACCAATACCCTTGGTTCCCCGCAACATATTGTATTTGCTCCAAGGATCCTTCTCCTTGCTCTCCTCCCGAGCACATGACTTGAGATTGGTCTTGCCAATCACACATTTGGTTGGTCGGTGCGGAGGTGGATGGGCTTCCTTGGGGCTCCGTGATATATTTCTCCAATCTCTCCACCACCTTGTGGAGAGAATCAAATTTGCTCGTGAGCTCCGCTACGGCCTTCGCCTCGTAGATGCTAGTTGGCTTTAAGGAGGATGTGGAGTGTCCTCGCTCATCGCCCCACTGTTGGTTATTTGAGGCCATCTCCTCAATTAGGGCCGTAGCTTCCTCGGGAGTCTTTGACAAGATTGCACCATTCGCCGCGGCATCAATAATTTGTTTGGTCCCCGGTTGGAGACCGTTGTAGAAGCTATGAACTAGCTCCCAGTCCTCTATACTGTGGTGCGGGCATTGGTGCTGCAAATCCTTAAATCGCTCCCAAGCTTCATAGAGCGTCTCCTGTGGTCCTTGCTTGAAGGACATGAGAGCGCTCCGGATCTTCACCGTCTTGGATGGTGGATAGAATTTATCAATGAATGCATCCGCCAACCCGTCCCAAGAGGTGAAAACTCCGTCAGCTTGCGTCCTCAGCCAATAGAGTGCTTTGTCCTTTAGCGTGAAGGGAAAGAGGCGCAGTCTGATGGCATCAATCGGGACCCCCGGCATTTGGAAAGTGGCGCACTTCGACAAGAATGATTGGATGTGGTAGTGGGGGTTCTCGTGAGCGTTCCCATGAAATGGGTCTTGTTGCATCAAAACCACCAATCCCGTCTTTAGCTCGAAGTTCTTGTCGGCCGCCAACTCCGGCACGGCGATGGATGACGTAGTAGAAGAGGTTTTAGGCCGAAGCCTATCGCGAATAGAAATTATTCTCGCCATTCTCGCCGCCAATTCTTCGGGAGTTTCCCGGTTGGTCATAAACCCCCCTTCCGGATATTGTCTCCTTTCCGCTCTGAGTCTCCGCGCGGTACGTTCGATCTCGGGATCGAATAATAGGGCTTCGGGGTCCGCCGTAGATCTCGTGTACATGCACAGTGAAAACAGAGTTTCAAAGAGATGATTAGTACCGTGGAAGGGTTAGGTAAAAATAGCAAAGGAAATAATAATGGTAAAAGAAATAAAATAAAAAGAAAATAAAAGAAAGAAATAGCTAGGTGAGAAAGAATCAAACGCAATCGCCTCCCCGGCAACGGCGCCAAAAACTTGATCGCGCCACGGCGTACACGTCCCGAGGCGACGGTTGTAGTTTTACCGCAAGCGCATGGTATAGCGGCGAGCGGGTATCGAACACAGGGAGGACGAATGACCGTGCTTGCTCCTAATCAACCTGGCTATTCAGAGGGATAATTGCCTTGGGCGATCCTGTCACAATCGTCAGACAAAAGTGCAAAATATCAAATCAAATAGAGAACGCCTAGGGAATGGGGAATCCCCACTACTCACCGTATTTCACAATTGTGGTTCGCCGGTATCGAAATCGCTAGGATGAGAATTCGGATGAACTAGTTGCAACTAAATGTGGAACCAGGCTCACGCTCTCGCGCTGTTGTCGGTCTATAGCTATCCTGGGTTTGGGTCCAATCTCTTGCAAACCCTAGCCTAGGGAAGCTAGCATTAGGATCAACATCATCGTCCAATTGCGCACCGAGCCCAATCTCTTGCAAACTCGGTCCACAATCTAGATTAGGATAGTTCCTACCCGTCCAATCTCTTGCAAACGGGTATCGGCACGGAATTGCAACCGGAGATCCTAGCATCGGTCCAATTTCTTGCAAACCGATACTTCGAAAATCCGACTCCAACCCAATCCGGATTTCTAGGTCTTCCTATCGAATTGGGATCCAATCTCTTGCAAATCCCTATTGACGTGAATACCTAGCTATCCGTAGTAATTCGATCCCAATCTAATCCCTAATAACAATCCTGGCTCAATTCCTACCAATTCAACACAAATACGAAATTGGGCTCGTAGGGTTCATCCCCACGCCCCAAGACGTGGAGACTACTCACTAATCATAGCAATAGCACAATAATTGGCAAAGAAATAGACAATGGAATTCATCACAACAATGATATAAACAATAAAAATAGAGTTTTTGTGGAAGAGAAGTGCAAACCAATGTAGATCTTCAATCAACCCAACAAAAATCCAAGTTTTTCTCTTCACCAATCACAATTAATAAAGCTAAAAAGTAGACTCAAAAAGCTGCAAAAAATCTGAGAGGTGGCTCTCAAAACTAGGGTAAAAACAGAGCTTAAATAGCCCCAAAAATCGTCTAAAAATTCTGACCAAAACGCCCCTGCACAGCCTGTTTTCCGCAAATTTCGCTACAGGCAGCGCATCGCACTCGGCCGAGTGACAAAAGTCGCTCGGCCGAGTGAAAACCCTGTCAATTTTCCAGTAAGTCGGGGACTTCAGGGGTCTTCAGTTCGGGGGTGGCTCGGCCGAGTGAGTTGTCGTCACTCGGCCGATGGCTTCACTTCACTCGGGCGGACGGGATTTGCCACTCGGCCGAGTGGGTCTTCTGAAGCTCAGATGGCCGAAAAACAGTAACTTCGGTCTTTTTGAGGGCCTTCGTCTGGGCGCCACTCGGGCGGACGTGGTATCGTCACTCGGCCGATGTGGTCTCCGTCGCTCGGCCGAGTACACATGGAAGTCGTGTCTGAACGGGTCGGCCGAGCAGTGTCTCGCTGGTCGGCCGAGTGGCTCCTCCACTCGGCCGAGTGGGACACAAAAAATGCCCAAACTGGTCGTTTTGGCCTCCTCGTCGCTCCGGCGACGTCCATTCTTCTTCCGCTCCTCTCCAACAGCAAAATACCCCTCGGGGAGGTCGTCGGTGGCCGTCTAGATTACACGCATCTCGAGATCACTCCTAATCGCGCCAAATCACCTGAAATGCGACAAAAACAACAAATCGTGAAAAGCATCGCAATATCGTCGATATATCGTGGAAAACATGATTTGGGCGATCAAAATGGCATGCAAACATGCGGGAAAAGGGTGTAAAATAAGGAGTGATCACGCCCCCTGAGAATCAGGTTCCAGCTTCCCTAAGCTAGCTCTGACATCCCTTGCAATTTCTTCAAATAGATCAATCTTCGATAGTTTATGATTTTAAAAAATCCTTCTATTTCTTTCCTTCCAGATGTGCCAAATTAGAGCCGATAGCACTGTTTTTGCAAGTAAGCTCAAAGGGTCCTTGCCAGCAAATTGAGAGAGAAAATAATCACCCACCATAGAAAATTGAGGCTCAATAGGCGTTGAGACGCCTAACTTTAACAAGCACCTTTTAAGGAGATACCCAGTGAAATCACAAGAAAAGAACAAATGCTCAATATCTTCCGGCACACTCGCATCACACAGGCTACAAGCCAAGTCCGAATCAACCCCCCAGGCCCCAAGGTGGCACTTGGTTTACATTTTACCTAGGAAAGCTATTAAAGCAGCCAATGATTGCTTTGGAATATGATTAGGAAACCATAATATTTTATAATATTTGAATTTTTCCCGAGGAACCCTTATACCATTCCAAGTCGCAACAAAGCTGAACTTAGAGCCCAAAGTCCATACCCAGCTATCATTCCCAGGTTCCAAAGTGATACCCTGGAGTTGCAACCGAACTGGGTCAATAGTAGCATCCTGAATCCATCCTTCCCCATCCCAGTAATCAGAGACTGTCTTACAGTTTCCATTCACTGGAACCTCAAAAGAATCACTAAGAGGGCCATTAGGCAACCAATTATCGTGCCAAAAAAGAGTGGAGGAGCCATCCTGAACTTTTCTCCTAATCAAGTGTTTGGTGAAACGTCTGCAAGCTAGCATGAATTTCCATGTCCCCGACTGGAAAGGAGATCCTTTAGCAGCAAAGAAGGTAGAAGAATCTTTGTAATGGTTTCTCATGTAAGTAGCCCAAAGCCCCTCTTCTGATAACATGCGCCATGTCAATTTGACCCCTGCCACAATGTTTAAATCTGGGAGCAACCTCAGTCCAACTCCACCCTCTTCTTTGGGAGCACAAATCTCCTTCCAGGCCCATAAATGCGAAGTTCCCCAAATGAATTTTCTACAAATTGAGGTAATAGTACGGATGATGGATTTAGGGATGCGGTATACTTGGATCCAAAAGAACACCATACCATATATAACTGTTCTGACAAGTTCAATTCGCCCTGAAATTGACAATAAAGAAGAACTCCAGCCCATTAAACGCTTTCTGCACTTGTCCACCAGCCTGCTGTACATGGTAGGTTTTGGGTATTTAGGAGATAGTGGCAGTCCCAAATAAGTATTAATAGCACTCCCCATTTTGATACCCAGTAGGTTAGCCAAAGTCCCAAATATATATATTCCTTGTATTAGTGCTTAATTCGAAATCGAACTTAAAACACACTCACATTATGAAATAATCTCTTTTATTTATGATATGCACTACTTGTTTGCTTCTGAATATGAATTATAATGACATGCATGCATGCATGCATAAGTAGAGTTTAGAATACATATTAGCGCATTTGCTCCATGCAGCTCATACTTTTTTTGAATTCAGAATATAAAGTTCTGAGTAGTTAAATGCAATTTGTTTAGTTAACTCCTAATATTTTAAAGTTCAGATGAAGAGATTTAGAGAGGCTATTAAAGATATGGGGTCATCTTCCTCCTCTCAGCCCACATGAACATGTAGGCATATATGTGTATTATATCATGTCTGCAGCTTAATTTATACTTCTTATTTTAGTGGATGACTAATTGCTATATTCATGCATTTTAGGCCATCCCACAGACACATGTGGCTTAGAGGATATACCGGTAGGTACTCAGGTTGTTGGCTCCTCCTCCCATACCTCCAGTCAAGCTGAACAGTACCCTGTCGAGA